>CABFWB010001236.1:35401-148256 GCA_902151455.1 Timema bartmani
ACAGACAGACAGACAGACAGACAGACGGAAATTCAAAAACCACTTTTTCGGATTCAGGAAGTCATGAAACGTCAAAATTCATCAAAATCTCGACTTCGATTTTTTTGACGATCACAATACTTTCTCTACCTATAAGATAGAGAGAAAGTAAAAATAGGTGCAATGACTTTGAGAATTTCTTTTCCCTTGAAATGTGAATTTTTTTTAATGATGTTTATTCTGTTATGGAAGCATTTGGTCAGGATTGCAAATTAGAGGAGCGGTGTTTATTTATCAATTCTTCTAAAGCTAGTTAGAAAGCTATGATTCCCCTAAATGGAAATAAGTTTCTATCAGTGCCACTATTTCCTGCTGTAGATAAGAAATATATGTAAGCATGAAACTCCTACTGACAAAAATCAAGTATGAAGAATGCAAATGGAATGTCTGTGCTGATCTGAATGTGATTGCTTTTTTCCTTGGACTACAACTTGGTTTCACGCAGTACTGTTGTTTTATCTGTGTGTGGGACAGCAGAGAATGGATAAATCACTACACCCAGAAACATTGGCCAAAGTGAACACCACCAACCCCAGAGTAAGAAGAATGTTGTAACTACACCACTTTTTGATCCATAAATAGTGTGTCTACCTACACTCCATATAAAGCTTTTTCTTATGAAGAACTTTGTTAAAGCAATGGATTAAAGTGGACTTAGATTTACATACTTAAGAAATAAATTCCCGAGGATCAGTGATGCAAAGATCAATGAGGGAATCTTTGCAGGACCTCAAATAAGAGAAATGATTCAAGATTACAACTTCAATGGTCAGTTTAACTAGGAGAAAAAGTTGCATGGGAGTCTTTCAAAGCCATTTTCCGGAACTTCTCAGCAGTAGCGTAGCTGAGGGGGGTTAGGAAGGGTGTTCGCCCCGGGTGGCGGCACTTTTGGTCTACTGCAACGAAAAGTTTTTATTCTGTTGTGGTAGTAGCCTACAAGATGTCAGACACAATTTTATTATTAGTTGCTAAAAGAAATAAAATGTAAATACATAACAAAACACTTAAATTGACCTATAATTCAAATTCTTATAAATAAAAACAATAAAGCTCAGCTTTGATTTCTAAATGTATCTCAACATGTGGTGGAAACTTAATCCTAAAATATTCAAGCATGAATCCAGCTTAGACTATGTTCGGACTTTCACACATTGCAGTGGTGTGTGGTCAATTCTGGGCAAAGGGTAGCAGTGAAGCTACATTAAAGGTCGTCTGATAGACCAAAGTTTAGTTTAATTGGAAGCTCACACGAAGACATGGAGAAACAATTGGTAAAAACGGAACAAAAAGAAGTCAAAAACGAAGTGAAGAAGTGGAGGGAAATAATTTCAAGATTGTTGGATATGATTAGATTTCTAGCTAAACAGAATTTAGCCTTACGGGATCATCGATAAAGAATTTATTATGAGACTGTGATGCTGAATCTGAATCAACGAGAAATAGAGGAATTTTTTTAGAATTAGTTAATTTGTTGGTGGAACATGTTCTAAGAATCAAGCTGGGAAAAAACTTTGCTAAATTTTATATGTCACCTACAATTTAGAACAAGTTTATATAAATTTTGAGAGAAAAAGTAAGAAGCAAAGTTATTGAGCTAGTAAAAGAAGCCACGTACTTTTCTATAATATTCGACACCACTCCTGATATTTCTCATAAGGATCAAACAAGCCAAGTTTTAGGCTACATTATGATTGATGGAAATAAAGTGAAGGTAGTAGAATCATTTGTTGAATTCATTGAAACAAAAGGTAAAATCGCTGAGAGTATTTCAACTATGATTTTGCAAAAAATTAGAAAACGACATAATTGGTATTCAAAATTGTAGAGGACAAGCATATGATAATGGTGATTTGATGGTTGATCAACATACTGGTGTTCAGAGACATATCAAGGAGCTTAATATAAAAGCAAAATTTGTCACAAGTTCAAATCACACGCTGAATTTGGCAGATATTCATGCAGCTTCTGTTGCTGCAAATTCTGTTACTTTTTTTTTGGAACTGTGAAAAGTTTGTTCACGTTTTTTATTCCTTGACCCATCGCTGGGATATTCTGACTTTAATCACTGGTCAAAGTGTCAACCACATAGTAGAAACTTGATGGAGTGCAAGGGGAGAATCTGTGAATATTGTAAATTTATATATTTGAAAATATGAAGTCATTTAGAGCAGTTAACATGTGATAAAGAAGGTCAGGTCAAATGCTGGCGTGCTGCTTGGTGCGTTACAATCGGTTCCCTTTCTGTGCTTTCTTGGCCTGTGGAAATTCGTCCTTCTGGGAATTAACAATAACACAGGCCTATATTCAAACAAAAGAATTGAACATACACCAATGTCATATAAAACTTAAGGCTTTGAAAGGATTTTCAACTGGAAATAGGGACGAACTAGTTACAAATTCAATAGCTTATGCTAAATAAATGTGTGATGATCTTGGGATAGTCATGGAGCATCAACGTCGATGTATAAAGAAAAAAAACTGATGACTGCTGAAGAAACATGAGATGCTGAATTGACATACAAAACTGAGATGAGAAGAGAAATATTTTCTTTGCTGTACAGAGTGATCCAATAAATTACTCTCAGATTTCAACAGCTTCATCTTCTTGTTGAGAAATATGCCTTTCTCACTCTGGCAAATCTTTTTAATGACAAATACAACTGTCAACTAAATAATAACTACCAGTAAGATGTCATTTATAAGGAAGAGTTCCTCATTGAGAGAAAAAGATTAGAGTTGTATTGTTGTTGCTGCTAGGCAAGAAAAACAGAGACATGGAAAGAAGATCCCCTTGAACTTTTGAAGTTTATTAAAGAATACGATCTTGGGAACTCGGTTCCAAATATGGTAATACTTCTACGAACTTTCCCAACAATTTCTGTCAGTGTTGCTGCCTGTGAAGAGAGTTTTTCTGGATGAAAAGTGATCAAGAATTACATAAGATATACAATGAGTACCTTACCGTTAAGAAATTTTGCCGTACTTTCTATAGAACAGCAACTAACACACAAAATAGTCTTTAATAATATCATCAACATTTTTTCTAACAGAAAAGCAAGAAAAATAACATTGTAGAATGTTGTAATTAAATTGTTCACTTCATAAATAAACAAGGGGTCTTATTTTTTCTCCCTATACATCGTTTTGACTTTTGTCGAAGTATGTTGTGTATTGAGAGAGGCGGCCAACTCAGGGACCGCCCCTGGCGGCACCAACTTTAGCTATGCCACTGCTTCTTAGGCAAACCAAACAAAAGGCAGACAACTACAAAGAAATAGTGGATGATCTCTTAAAAGCTTACAAGCGGTACCAATGCAAGTGGAGTTCAAGTATGCTTGCTGACTATTGCTGGACCCCTAAAGAGGGATGTTCCTGAAGAAAAATACAGCAGAAAACCCTAAGCTTCTAACATTTAGGTGAAATAGTCATTTAATCTGTATGTATTGTAAATAAATATGATACTGTAACTTTAAGAGGGTGTTGTGTCCTGTATGTCTTTGTATTTGTTATGTGGATTTTGTATTACCGCTGTGCGCCAACAGAAAGCAACAACAGTAATACAATATGCGCATAACAAATGCAAAGACACACAGGACACAACATTTAATACAATAATTAGGGATTCCTTAACCATCAATCCCGAACATTGGGTGTCACTCAAAATTCTTATATCATAGAGATCATCAAAATATATTAAATTAATTCAGCACAAAAAATACCATTAGTTCACCTATTTCTGTTTTTGGGACAAAGAGTAAGAACAATGTTGCTAGCCAGTGATTTAATTAAAGGATATTGAGTCCAAAATCCTTTTGAAAACTATGACATATTTGTCTTTGTTTGTCAGTTTCAAATAAAATAATTTCAGATTAGCTGTCATTTTAAAGTAGTGGTTCTCAACCTGGGGTGGGCCGAATAAGGTGGCATGGAACAATTAGGAAATAAAGTTAAAAATCAGATGAGAATTGAAGACATTTTTTATTTCAATCCCTTTTCCAAATTAGCTAAGATAATTTTCCAACATTACCTACCAGTTGTAATTTCAATATTAGGTGACCACCAAAAAAGGACGCTCATGCACAGGCATGTGTTTACTTTTAACCTGCAAGCCTCGTATTCACCCGCCAATAATTCTCCTTGCTAACCTTTCCCTCAGCTATCATTACAATCATGTACAACACCAGTGAATGTTCGACTCTGACTCTCATAAGTCATAAAAACTAAACAGTGTGGTCGATTTGAAGTGGGTAGCAGTTTACGATGAGCTCTGTCATACATCAAACCCAATATTCAAGAAATGATAAAAACAAAACATTGCCAATCATCACACTAATTTTCAGTCTTTTTTTTCTTTTTTTTTTATCAATTAGAAAATAAAACTCTTTTAATTTATTTACAGCCATCCAAAATAATAGTAAGGGTGGGGCAGGAGGGTGGATATTTTATTATCTACTTAAGGGGGCATCAGCTAAAAAAGGTTGTGAACCATTGTTCTAAAGCTAGCCAATATGAAGAGCAGTGTGGTCAAACCCATGGACTGAGAGCTGTTTTCTTCTTCCCCTTCAATCCCAAAAGATTTTTAAAAATTAATTAAAAAGTAATCAAGTCTGCATTATCAAAAAACTTGCAGTACAAAAGCACTCTACCTCATCTAACTATATCTGTGATCATTAAACTACTATACTTTACTTGCATACTTGTTCTAATCATCTTCAGATTAAAAGTTTTATGTGTTTATTAAGATTATCAATAAATGTTATTTTGCTTATGGTTTATAATATGTTTGTTGCACTATGCAGCTTGGCCTACAAGTCATGAAAGATCATACCGCAATGTTTATGTAGAAACACCTTACTAACTAAAAGAGCCAAATTTATATTGTACTTTATAAACATACATATATTCAAACACACACACAAACACAAAGCAAAACTAAATTTCAATTTGTATTTTTTGTTATTCTAAGTTGAATTTATTTATATGTGGTATTTTCAGTAGGGGAACATAGCCAGTCACATTCTCTGTGAGCCAGTCATGTATTGGGAGCTGTTATAGTATAATCAATATATATGATCATGCAGTTATTCGAATAGGTCGGTAGTTCTCAATCTTTTCTTGTTCATGACACACTAATCATTGTCGTGAATCCTCACGACACACTGAACGTGCCAGTTGATGACGCTAAGGACATGCACAGAGTTATTTCTCTCAGTTGAACAAAAAAATGTTTGCGAGTTTGTTCTCTATTTGACAACACAATTCTCATAAATTATTCAATTCTTTGATTGTATGCTATTACATTTTCTGGAAAATATATTAAAGCTTTTGAACATTTTTCTCTTATTTATTAAAAAAAAATTTATACTGAATGAAACTACTTTTAATTATTATTTTAATCAAAAATAACATAAGAGAGAATTTCGTGGCAGAGCTAGTGAATTTCACTGCATACTGGTGTGCCAATTCCCAGCCTTTGAGAACCATTAGACTATATTATAAAAAACTTGATCCAGCCAAAAAATGAAAAGTAGTTCCTCAAAAATTAATAAATATGTGTTTAATATTAGAATAATGATATGTTTGAATAGACAAAATTATGTAGGAGAAATTTAGTAATGTGTTCAGGTAATACCAAATAGTAAAGTCAGACTAACCTTATAAAAATATTCTTTGCCTCTAAAACAAGTTCTATAACTTCTAAAGTCCAACTTATTGTATTACAACCACATTTTGATGAAATGTATTAAATTAATATGGTATGTATTTTGCTTCAAAAGGAGAATACACGGTGTAATTTTATACCCATGTGTCGCATCAGTTAAACAAGGATGTTTTTATATGTTTTGTTTCTGATATTATTTTATAAATAAAATATTGAATGTAGAAGTAATCATCAACCCATGATAAGAGTGTAGTAGTGTGATACCTACCATTTCAATACTAATGATCCATTGCTAAGATTACAGCGCACAAATTTGAGAAGTTATAGTAAAAATCGAGTAAGTAGAACAGTATCCAACACTTACAAAAGTTTTAAAACTCATTTCATAAATTCATATATCGAGTCATGTGCCACTTTTGATGGATAGTATCACCTGTAATATACTATAATAATATGGCAAAATGTCAGTGATGAAGACTAAAAAATGAGTTTTTTCCCAACCTTCCTCCACAGAGTATTATTACTGTAGCTCACTTTTACCATTTATATGTGAATTATGGGTCCAATTTATTGGTGCAGTGAAAGGTTAAATATGTTTTTCTTATCTATAATCTTTTTATAAAAAATACAAAACCCACTCATCAATGTATTTCCCCAATCCCTGGGCCTCGGAACCTTTTAGGCCCTAGACAAGACATGAGATGGTTTTTTTTTTAATTTGACCTCTTAAAGGGTGAAAGTTTTCAAAATTCATTGATTTATCTTTTGAACCATCAGATATAGCACCTTGAAGTTTAAAATGAAGGTTCCTAACTAGAATTGGGTGTTTTAGAAGTGTGTTTTTTCCCCTTTCACCCCCTAAGAGGTTGTAGAAGGGTAAAAATGTGTGGAACTCACTGCCTCACTCATCATCATTTTCCCTCAGCTCCTGGGTCTGTAAACTTGAAATATTGCTTGGCGGGAAGATAGTGAAGGTAGTGTAGTGAGATTGCCCCATATAACAAAAAAAATCTGAAATTGGAAAATTTCCAAATGGTGCTCCAGTTATTGAAGCTCCTATAAGCAGGCAGGTAAAAAGATCACTCCAAATAACCATAAAGGACTTAAGATTTTAAATTAAGAAAATAGGGCAGAAGTTTTAGGTAAAAAAAACCCACTTAGGTGACCAGAAAATTTAAATTTGCCAAGAATCTAGAGGGATTATTCAAATAAAAAGCTAAATTTTAAATATTTACTATTTATAAAGAGAGCTGGGGATGTTGGAGTCCAAATTCCCAAAACTAAAATAAGGTCAGATGCTTAAATTTCAAAGGAAGAAGCTGTAAATAAGGAAAGGGGGCTCCCCTCAAGATTCCTAAAAATAATATATAAAAAAACATGTATTGATGGGAAATAAAATGGAAGTTTGACATTTAAGTCACTAGACTTTTCCAGAGAGCCTGATTACGTCTGAATAAATCAAATTTCAATAATGAAACCAGGGAAATGGAAGAGCTAGAAATCGTTATAACTAATATAAAACACATATTTTTGGTATAGTTTACAATTGAAATTTAGCAAACACGTAAATAAACCATCTAAGATAATCAAGTAAGTCTCAAAATTTCAATATGAGAATGTGGGAACTGAAAAAGAGTGGGAGAAGGGGGAAAGGCTAGTAGCTTAAAATCTTTCCAAAACTATTATAAAATCTCCTTTTTGGCATGCTAATAGAAAAAAAACTTCACAATGTGGTAAACAATTTGAATTTTATATACGGAGATAAAAAAATCTAAAAATAAGTAAATGCAAAAACTAAAGATTATCTTAAAGTAGCTTCATTAATTATGCGATAGCAAAGCTAAAAATAGAGGGATAAATTAGCGCCTATCTAGTGCTGATATAACAATTAAAATAAACAAATCCTGGTGAGAGCCTCGGCGAGTCATGATGCTCTTGGGAAAACCGTCATGCTTATAGTTCAATATGTTTTTGTAACAAAGTATATTATTATTTATGCTCTTTGGTGAACTCTGATACTCTTTTTTTCCAACACATTTCTGTAACAATGTATTTTTTACGCTTGATGGGGATATTTATGAAGTTGTTTTGAAAACCAATGTTGATTATGAGCTATATTTGTATACTTTCTTCATATAACTAACTTGAAGTTTTTTAAACCAGTTTTAATACTTAAGTTAGGTACAAGAGAGTCTCGAAAACTCAACACTCTGTGTAGCTCAGTGCATGCACGTGCAAAAAGTCATCACAACCCAAGGTCATTTGACTGTATAACCTCTCAGTTTGTTTGTGTAGCTCGAGTGGAACAGTTATGCTGTTTTTAAAAGTGCTGTGTTTGTTAGTTTTCCAATTCAGTGACGTGTTATTCGAATCAATACAGTATTATATGTACAGTAATGTACTGCATTTCTCTATATTACACATATGTATATACACCATTATATTAACAAATAATATATTGTACTGTATGTATATTACTGTTACTGTAGCGTACAATAGTACATTACAACTGTACCTATAATATTCAATACTATACTGTGATTCATCCTTGTTTAGTAAACATTCGTCTTTTGAAAGTTCATTCATAAAACTCGACATTTCAATAACTCGACACCATATCAGTCTCCATTAGGTCGAGTTTCCGAGACTCTACTGTATTTGAAATTTCTTTTCAACATGATGGTAATATATCACGAAAAAGATTATCATATATAGCTTACTTCAACTTCACATATTTTTTTAAAAATCCATATTGCTAAGCTCTGTGGCTTGACAAAATATGTCTGTAATAAATTGGTGATAAAATATTTTAATCAAAGAAGCTATAAACGTGGAGGGGAAATAGAAATGAAGGGACACATTGACATACATATATGTTTATTTAAACAAGAATGATATTTTTAAATAGATATCTAAGTTGAGATGAATGGAGTAAAAATATTACAGGTATAATAGTAATCAAAGACTTGATATAAATGGTAGCTAATTAGACAAGACCATTTGACAGACTTGGTGTATTTATATTACAAATCTAATAGTAATCAAACCCTTGATATAAATGATAGCTAGTTAGACAAGACTATTTGACAAACTTGGTGTATCTTAAATTACAGATCTTATAGTAATCAAACACTTGATATAAATGGCAGCTAGTTAGACAAAACTATTTGACAAACTTGGTTTGTCTTAAATTTAAATCATAATCTACAGTTTATAAAATATAATTTTTTGTGAGAATTTTAATAAAATGTATTAATTTATAAAAACTAATATGTAAAATTCAAAACTAAAAAGCTTTGATAAGCTGACAACATGTATTGTGTAGTAAAGTTCTTAATTTAATAAAATTTCCATTTATAAGTTTCTGATACACTGTAATTGGATTAAATGACCTTTATGTATACATACAAAGCAAACAATAAATGCTTTAAATAAATATGCAGCAGAGAAAATGCTGGCCATATAGCTATATGGGATTTTAAGTTCAAAATATCAGCGAGTTCCTCCTAATCGAACATTAACATCTTGATTATCTCTTTTTAGAATGGTGTCAAATTCAGAAAGAAAATATAGATCTACATATATGAATATAATTTAAACTATAATACATTTTAATTTTCAAACCTTTCAAACCCTTTGAACTAAAATAAAAACTACTAACAGTGTTTTAGTACATTTTGAGTACACGAGGAGCTGCCATTTCCACAAAAA
Organism: Timema bartmani; assembly: GCA_902151455.1. NCBI lineage: Eukaryota > Metazoa > Arthropoda > Insecta > Phasmatodea > Timematidae > Timema > Timema bartmani. The sequence goes on from CABFWB010001236.1 coordinate 44,814, forward strand.
CCACCAGACATGAAAGAACCAGTCCAAGAAGATAGAATGGTGTCTGTAAATGATCAACATTCAACAGTGTAGGACCAGCTCTTAGTCCAATTTTATTGAATGTTTGAAGTGTCTCTGACAAAATATCCTTTTTCCATTTTGGCATAAGTCCTGCCTCTTTCAGCCGCACAATGATGTCATTGAATTTAGTCAAGAATGGGGAATGTGCTTCGACAGAATTGAATACGCTCAAAAAAGAGATATAACAGTCATCCACAACATGCAGCTGTGCTCGACCGTTAAGAATGAATTCAGGTTTGCCGGCAATTATCTGTACATATAACTTAAAAGATGCCCTGCTTATGTTTCTGGAAAATGCAACCATGCGCAAACCTTTTTCTGTGACTTTTATGATAACAACATTGTTTGACAGTTTGTTAAGAATTTTATTACTCTTCAATGAGTCTATTGCATAGCTACTTGTTCTGGGAGATTCAGATACAGAAACTCTAAGATCAGAATCCAGAGCTTCCATTATTGTGTTCATATCAGGATAGTACATGGGGATTGTGAGGAAACTGTACAGTAATCCTTTGTATGTACTGTTCATTAGCAAGTTGAACACCAAGCACATGAGTACCAAGAACCTCTGTGAGAACAAGGAAGGAAGAGAATGAGGTGCACCTCCTAAAGACATGTTGAATGTTTCAATAAGAGCACTAGATTGTGGTGGGATTTTACTCCCTAGAATCTTATAGAGAGCTACAACTTTCCAAACAAAAGCCATGAAAAGATTGATAAAGACAAACTTAAGCCAAATAGTTGCTGAGAAGGGTAAAATTATATTCATGTATTTGGGTATTTCTAGAGCTCTTGGCACAATAAAGGTGATACAATCTTGATCATGTGGGTATGTCGATCTGTGGTCGTTGAAAAGTCGAACAAGGCCATATTGTTGAGGGCTTAGACCATGGGTGGTTGAATTTAGTTTATAAATGTGAGTGTTATCATCTAAATGTAAATAGTTAGCAGTAAAATTCATCTTATTTATTATATTAGTAAACACATTTCCGTCAGGTCCACTTAGAGATATGCTACCATCTGGGGCTACTGTTTCAATCAGCAGAGGATGATAATAATCAAGCGGTGAAACTAGTACAAAGCCCTTGGTGTCTTGAAGCTTGTCAGGAAACCCTTGAAATGTATAAAAAGGGTCATACCCATCAGCCAAATTAGTGAGATGAATCTTTTTGGTGAATGGATTATAGATCATTGTTCTTACTTCCAAGTTTGAACCCCAAGAATCATTTTCGTTTCTAGAGTGCTCTTCCAAAGGAAAACTTGAAAATACAACCAACATATTTAAAATGTTATATTGTGTCCAACAGTCTTCAAACAAATTCTTCATTGTAAGAGTTGTCTGGTTCACATAACCGGTTATAACCAAAAGGAAGTATGCTCGCGGATTCCATATGGCTGAGTTAATCCAATGATCATTTAAAAAACACTTATTTAATATTGTACTTTTAAAAATGATAAAACACACACTGTTTTCAATATTATCTTGGATATGAAATCTGGTAAAGTTTTTCTCATTTGTAAAATTCGATAAAGATAATGTTGCAACAGTAGAGGAGGCATGAATATACTTTAATACATCACTACTAAATTTACATGAAGAACTAGCATAATTATCAATAATAAGGAGGTATGTTTCCTGGAGAAAATGTTCTTTAAGAGTATGTTTGATTTCAGATGTAAAATGCCACAAAGAGATATCTTTACATTGTACTGATTATATTAATTTACTTCTGGAATACCTACAATGGCATATTATGGTTAGGATGAATATTAATAGAATAGTTCTGTTCTGGACCATCTGGAAAATAAAAGTGTTGACAGGATATATTTGCCTCGCCTAAATAATATAAAATAGGCTTGGTAAATACTGGTAAACACTCAGCAAGTTGTTTATTAATAAATGATTTTATTAGATTTTTAAGACTAAACTACTTTTTATAATTTTTCAATTAAAAGAAAATCTAATCTTAACTTTACATTTGTTTACAAAATTAAACTCACCCCCTTCAGTGGCCGTGTGGTCTAACATGCTACTCTTGCAGTAAACTAGACTACTGATGACAGGGGGATCAGGGTTTGAATCTCGGTCGGGTGTACTGAAGAGGGTTTTTCTAAACTAATTTTACAATCTTCCTCCATGCAAATGTGGGTACACTTCCTCTGAATATAACCTTTCTAATCCCTAAAACCATTATCATAATTATTACAAAAGTGTATGGTAAGATGCAATGCTAAAGAAAACTATTATCATTACTATTACTCAGACTATTAAAATAGGGTCTAAAAAGCTGTAAGAGAGGTTTAAATCCTGAACAAGTAATTACCTAGGATTTGAAAGTGAATGTAGTTATGGGTGCAGTCATTGTTGTGGGCGTGCAATGTTCAATGTTGTAGGAGTGATCACTGGGGCTTGGCTGCCTGCTGGCAGAGTGGGTACCTTTCCTCAAGAATAAGTAAATGGGGAGTCTATGGAAATTTTGGTAATTAAGACTTGGAAATGTGAATTAGTTGATCTGATTTGGAAAGTTTGATAGTTTTCTGTACATTTCATGAGTATTGCCGAGCATTTTTGTTTTGTGAACAGGATGAACATGGGATTTATTAACTTTGTTTCATCTGTGGTTTATTTGTAGGTACATTTAAGCAGAAATAGACTTAGTTTCCTTACAAGTGCATGCGTTTGTGTCTTTGTAAGGGGCTGACAATATCATTTAAGTTCTAGGTGTGTTTAGGTCTGTTCTCAATCTTTCTTCTATTGCTTTTATTTAGACTCTTGTAATGAGTGTAAGACTCTCCTTTTTTGAACATAATTGGAGCCTTAAAACCAAAAAGACCAAAGTGTTTTTTAGCACAGCGTCTTACTACCTGTTCAAGTTATACTTTTATGTACTAATAACACAAATGGTTTTAGGGATGAAGAAGGCTGTATTTAGAGGAATTGTAACTGCATTTGCATGGAGGGAGAGTGGAAACTAATTTTGGGAAAAAACTCTCAGTACACCTGACTAAGATTTGAACTTGGATCCCCACATCATCAGCAGTCTAGTCTACTTTAAGAGTAGTTCCTTAGACCATGCAGCCACTGAAGCGGTTAACCCAACGTTGTGTAATTTACAAATAGGGAGCCCCTTGAATCCCTTATACCCTTAAGGATAAAGTCCTTAAAAAAGTTTTCCAATTTTTCAAGAGAAATTGGTTTTAGAGCTCTAACAATCCTTTTGGTGGTTCAGAACCAATTATAATTATATGGTGAACTTAACAACCAGGCCCCAGACCAGTAATTTAACACTTAACTGAATGTATGAATGTTATAATGAATGGATTATAAGAAATAATGTTAACATTTATTTATGTTTTGTATTCTCTATTATATCAATATTTCTTCATATCTCCATAATTTTGTCCGAGATTTGGATTAAGATTCAAGATTCGGGATTCAAAGGGAAATTGGATATTCAAATTCATAAAATAGTGAATTAGAACCAACTCTATTCACAATAAATATTTAGAATTGTAGGCAGGAGGATATTTTGTTACCAAGGACGAGGAGGAGACGGCCTTGACCTCTTTTTAATGGACTGCCCAACTTCAATGGCTTTAATCTGAAGTATAAAAGAGATGTAATTATTTATTTCATCTCTGAAGACCCCAATATATGGCCCTACTTATTCTCTAAGAGAAATTTTCAGTTAATAATGGTTAGGTATGGATTCCTTTTAAATGTGTTGTAGAAATTAACATTATGAATTGCATCCAATCAGAAATTTAAAGCCAACAAATGAAAGGGTTTAATACTTAGAGTGTCAACTAAGCTAGTGAATGAGTGATTATATCAAATTGTAGACATATTTAAAATACACAGAAACATTTATTTTTGAAGTATATTCATATTCACTTAATCATTTTCCGATTCCTTTGTGAGACAATATTCACCCACAAATTCTTGTATAAATAATTTTTGCTTTTATTTTTTACTTGCAGCAATATTTTTCTTCGAGAAGATAATTATATTTAACATAAATTAATTTTTTTACTTATTTCAGTTAATAATGGTTAGGTATGGATTCCTTTTAAATGTGTTGTAGAAATTAACATTATGAATTGCATCCAATCAGAAGTTAAAGCCAACAAATGAAAGGGTTTAATAATTAGAGTGTCAACTTAGCTGATGAATGAGTGCATATATCAAATTGTAGACATATTTAAAATCCACAGAAACATTTATTTTTGTAGTATATTCATATTCACTTAATCATTTTCCGATTTCTTTGTGAGACAATATTCACCCACAAATTCTTGTATAAATAATTTTTGCTTTTGTTTTTTACTTGCAGCAATATTTTTCTTCGAGAAGATAATTATATCTAACATAAATTAATTTTTTACTTCTAACATAATTTTACTGGTGAGAATATGAAATTTTTCTTGCGATACACATTTTTTTTACGCTTATGGATTCTGAAGGTACTAATACTAGTCCTATAGTGATTCTGTATCTGTGATGATAGCACTATGTGGCAATTTGAGGAACTAGGTTCTTTACCCAGAAGCTAACATCACTCGATTCAGCTACAAGTACCTGTTATCAATGACTCACGTGTTATAAATGCTATAACTTGTCCTGTAAACCCACTTTGTTTGTCCTAAGCTGGCCTTTCTTTTATTTAACTATATTCTTTCCATGATATCATAGTATCAACAGCTGATGAGCAACTTCATTGTATTTCCTTTTTAAGAGCACTAGTAGACATGTCACTATAGTTTCTATTGTTGATCCCAAATTGTCTTTCCATTTTATTTAGGTTAGTGGTCTGTGTTATAAGACTTAATTATCATGAAAACTAAATGTGGTAATTTTTATTTGTAAAAATCGTTTGACTTCAATCCTTCTGGGTATTATAGTGTGGGTCTCTATTTTTAACAAAATTCAGGACACATAGGAAACTCTTAGTCCATATTGTTTTCTAATTTTTCTTCGCTTCAACCTCTTGAGGATTAGTTGTGTTAAATTTCTAAATCTATTTTAGGATTTAGACATGTTTTGTTATAAAATATAACATAAAATGTTTGTCTGGAATGAGTGAAAATAGGCATATCTTTATTCGAAGAGTCACACAATGAGGACCATGTGTTTAAAATTGGTATAGTATTTGTTAAACTTGAAAATATTGTTAAAATTTAACCAACATGATTTTGTTGTTTGAAATTGTTGTTCATTTGTTTGTTTAAAAACGACATTGTTTGATATTTGTGTGTTTTAGTTCACTAAAGAGAAAAAGAGAAATGTTGTGTCAAAAATAACTATGCTACATTTCTAGCATTATTATATAATTTATAATTTCAGACATAATATTTTTACTTTTCTTACTCAAATAAACCCATTCGGATTTTTCATGTGTCAATGATAGCTTTCCACCTATTATTAAATATGTATTTTTTTGTGTACTGTATGTGTATAAATATATATGAAAGAATAAGTTCTTTTGGTTCACATGAACTATCCACAATAATAGCTCAAAAAGCTAAAATTTGATCATATTAGAGCCTAAATTAATGTAAGAAATTATGCGAATAAGTATGTTACTAGCTCAGTAATCATTTAAATATAGTTAAAAAAAAATATTTTCCAAAGTAGAATGTCAAAATAGTAGAGTTGGGTTGAATCCACAATCCTACGAATCCAAATCTTCAATTTACCTCCGAATCCTAAATCTCTAATCTGAAATTGAATCTTGGAAAAAATTATGAACATAAGAGCAAATATAATAGTATGAAAGAAAATCGAAATAGTAACTAAATGTTAACATTCTTCTTTACAATCCATTCACTATAAAATTCATACATTCAGTTAAGTGTTCAATTACTAGTCTGGGGTTTGGTTGTTGAGTTCATTCTATAATTATAATTCTTTCTGAACCTCCAATTAGCAGTATTAAAGCTCTAAAACAAATTTCACTTGATAGATTGAAAAATGTACATATATACACTGTATTTTTTGAGGGTTTGAATCTCAAATAAGAAATTTTTTCAAATCCTCGAGTCTCAAATATCCTTAAGGATTCGAGGGTCCACCCCTAAAAATAGTCTTAAATTGCTCCTTACCATTACATGTAACACACTCATTTCAAAATTCCATAATGTTTATTCATAAATTTAATAACATTTTAAGCAAATAAAATGATATTTTAAATCTTTGTAATTAGATAAACTTTTCCATTTACCTTTATAATACAATAAACATATTTTAAAAATAAATAGAAGTTGCTTTTAAAATAAGATAAATACCGAGTGTAAAAGTTCAAGATTACAAATGTTTGTTTCAAGTTAAGTCCCCATGTTAAGTAGTCAAGCAAACCTTTATTTTATAAGTAATATAGGCAACACAGAAGGACAACATACAAATTAATGTAATGTATACTTTTCATTGGTTCTCAACAACAATATTTAATTGCATGGGTTGAGATACAGGATGGCTGATAAGTCATGGTGTTCTTACATCTCATATGTTAAATATAGGTTCAGCTTAGCTTTGTTTTCTAGCACCATTTAAATCATTTTCTTGCTCCTTTGCCTAAAAATGAAGATTTTTATTCACGTAAAGTTTGTAAATTATTTTAAAATAAATTATATATATTGTCGCAAAAACACACCACCATAGAGCGTAAATGAAATATTATAGACTGGTACAAAAACATACTGAGAAAAAAGTAGCATCTATGTTCACCCAGAGAGCATAACAAATTTCCTAGAACTAATATTTAAAAAATATATTTAGTAATATCTCAGAAACTATTGGGTTTATAAAAATATATTTAAAATTTTATTTTTTATTGTTAATAGTACTAAAACTTTTCAATAACAAGTTATTTCGTATCTCAAAGAGATATGACCGGAAATTTTTGCTTGTGTAAAGTACCCTCTAATGTTATAAAATAAGGTGCGTTGGGCAAAAATAATTGGTATTAAATAAAATGATAGACAAGTAGGAAAATAATAGAGCAAAAATAAATGTAAAAACACTGATACATATTTTCACACACTTCAATAATTAGTGTTTGTAATTGTAAATTTGTGTTAGTGTTTTTACTTTAATTTGTGCTTTATTATTTTTCTATTAGTATATCATTTTATGTATTACAAAAAGTACACTCTCAGTCATTTTTGCGGAAAAATTAGTGTTGCCATTTTGTGTATAATATTAAACAAAACGTGAATATGAAATTTAATCCAAATCGTTTGGGCATATTTGGTGAAAATAAATTGTTTCTTTTTTTCACCCTTAAGTAAACTACCCTTAATTTTAGGATTTGGTATACAATTCCAATAACCCCTCTGTGGAACATGTGTAAACGCTAAATACAAAGTTTTAGCTCACTCAGTAAAATGGTTCCCGCTCTATTCCCAGTGACAGACAAACAGACAGACAGACATATTGACAGCATTGAAAAAATACTTTTTCGGGTTTAGTGGGCCATGAAACATCAACATCCATCAAAATATTGAGTTTAATTTGTGCGACAATTACAATACTTTCTCTACCCTAGCGGTATGAGAAAATAAAAATAGATCTGTTAATTCAAACACAGTTCCAATAAAATTTTATTTTTTGAACAATTGCAATTGAGAGCAGCTATTTAAATTTCTCTAATATGTATTTGCTTTATAAAATAATGAAAGGAATCATTTTGAAGCAGTATAAATTATATTAGATTAATTCTCCCCTCCTTCTCCCCTTACTTACTAAGCAATCACACCCATGACTGTTTCCGGCCTGTGGTCTAGGTCAGTTTTTTATTCAATCCATATATTTTCCACTACTGGCTTGCTAGGCCTGTCGTAGCTTCATATGTCTTATAATCTAGTTTAAGGCTAGGATAGGCACAACAACCAGTCCACGACCGTTAATTCATCACTGTGAAAGGGTAAGCCCACACTTCACCAATGATAAATTTTTCGGCCATGCCGGGAATCGAACCCAAGCCCCTTAATTCAGTAAATAAACATGCTACTAGCTGAGCTAAAGTGTCAGATCCTTATTTATAAAACAATAACCACAATTATATAAGCATTTGAATAAGAGCACATATCAGAAGGTAGTATGTGTGATTATGGCCTCACAGCAAAAATGTGTTAAAGAATCAACAACATAATTATATAGAGTAGAGAGAACTTTTAAGACACCCTGTATGCTTGAGGCAAGCAATTTTTTTTAAAAGCTTTCCACTCATTCCACTTCAATTTTATTCTAATAAGAGAGTATTTAGAATAACTAGTAAACATATAATTTACTGATCAATCTTTATCTTCTATATGAATATTGGTCTGAAAGAAAGTATTTTGGTGGTGCTGTATGAAGAGTGTGATTTCAACTGTCAATGTCAGGTGTCACTACTATAGCATATTATTATAACACAACCCTTAATTGTGTCTAGTTAAAAATGATGTTGTTTTAGTAGAACGTTTAAAACAAGAGTAATTAGTGACAGATTAAAGGCTATGGCTGACAAGGGTTGATGAGAGAAAATGCATCTACATTAGTGAGGAGAGGATAAAACAAATAGCATGAAGAAATTTAACTATTAATCCGCCTGTCAAAGATATGATCCCGGACTTCTCCATTATTGAAAGTCAAGTGTAATGAGCAATACAATTATCCCCAATGAGTAATTAAGAAGTAGATTATATGCTTACATTTTTATCTTACAGACTTACTGTAATTTTCTTTGTTTTTATAAGAAGAGAATGATTGTCACACTTTTGAGGTACACTTGGTATTTAATTCATAATCTAACATAACATATTTATTAGGTAAACTAACAGTTGTATTAAATAATAGTGTTTTATATGTTTGTATAAATTAATTTTAAACATAATTCCAACAATTGTATGATTTTACTCTTGGTCTGCTGGACTTTTCCCGACCCCGATGGTGCGCACAGTTGAACATGAAACATTAGTGACCGTTAAAGGTCTACTGTCCTAGCGTACTGACCACCCACAATTCACAAAAGTCCACAGCAATTTAGGGATGCTCAGGGCTACGCTCGTGACCACAGCGTATTTGTTGCCAGACACCACTACCAGCACACGTATTCTCAATGGCACACTTTATAAACCAGTGTATCAAGATTATTTTATACTTTGGGGCTCAGCGGTTTTGTGACTCAAAAGTAAATCAAATGCTAAATGTGAATATAAAATGGATCTAACACAACACAAGAGTATTTCCACACCTGTTGTAGAAGAAAAACCTTGCAACACTAATTAAATCAACTTCAATGATTTTATGTTAACCTCATGACATATAATGAGTAAGAGCAATTAAATACAATTATATTTATGACTTATGAGAAAGCATACCTTATATAATGAATAAGAACAATTAAATAAGATTAGACTTATGAGAGTATACCAAGTTTAATTCAAATTTTATAATTCAACTTATTTTCAATATGTTTTGTGAACTTTAACAACTTTAGAAAGAATAGAATATTTAAATATGCATTATTGAAGGGCCCTAGAATCCTTATCCTTACTCAAGATTCGATAATTTGAGAGAATTTCGAATTTGAAACTCAACCCGCCCCCCGCCCCCAAAAAAACCATGTTTTTCTTCTTCAATTTTTCAAGTGAAATTTGGTTTAGAATCCCAATAATGCTTATTGGTGGTAAAGAACCAATTATAATTATAGGATTAACTTAACAACCAGGCCCCAATCATTAATTTAACACTTAAATGAATGTGTGAATGTTATAATGAATTAATTATAAGAAAGAAAGTTTACATTTAGTTAATGTTTGTGTTTTCTATTAATCTATTATATTTATATTTCCTCTTGTGTTCATAATTTTTTACAAAATTCAAATATGGATTAGAGACTTGGAATTCGAAATTGAATTGGAGATTCAGATTCGTAAAATAGTTAATTCAACCCAACTCTAATATATTATAAGCTTTATTCTATAAATTGAGGAATGACAGGTTGACACAGGAATTGAACTCAGGACTTATGACCAAGTACGCCAATGCTCTTACCAATGAGCTCTTTAGGAGTTGTCCAATGCCAAGAGTATTCTTTTCATGAACTTAATTGATCGATACAATGTAGATGACAATTTCCGCACATCCATCAAAGAATCTGTCTTAAAGTATGAGTGAACACTAACCCTGGACATGGGACAACCCCTGGTTAGCTCGGTGGTAAGAGCATTGGTATACTTTGCCAAAGATCTCGGGTTCAATTCCTGTGTACTGGTGTCTTTTTCAATTTAAATAATATAATATTTAGATGCGGCTATAACTCTGAGTGACAAATATAATATTTAGATGCGGCTATAACTCTGAATGACAAATATAATAGCTTGGCTATTTAATCTATAATATGTTAGGTATGTCATCATAAATAAAATAATTCTAATTTTAATACTTACTTAATCTATGGCATAAGGAACTTGAAATTTCATTGCCGCAATTACAAACGTAAGCCACCTAGTACTAGCTTGAGCTAGCTCTATCTAGTCCACCTCGTTACACCCCATCCCTATCTTGAGCTACTTCTATCCAGTCCACCTCACTACACCCTATCTCTATCGTGAGCTACTTCTAGCCAGTCCACCTCGGTACACCCTATCTATATTGTGAGCTAGTTCTAGCCAGTTCACCTCATTACACTCTACCCATATATTGAACTAGCTCTCTCCAGTCCAACTAATTACACCCTATTCATATAGTGAGCTAGTTCTATCCAGTCCACCTCATTACACCCTTATCTCTTTCAGGCCCATTCTAATGCTATCCTCCCATTTGTGTCTATGTCTTCCCATTTGGTTTGCCAATCAGTACTTTTGAACACAGTTTTATATACTTTCATTCACAATGAATGTCCTGCCCAGTGTAACCTGCAAGATTTGACTACCTCAGCAATGTCTTGTGTTGAGTATACACCCCATTTTACTCATTATGTATATATTTTAATCCTTATGAAAAATTTCTTTTGCACCAGACATGCAAAAGAGAGCTAATTTTTTTTTTTTAACTTTAGATAAACCTTGCTCTAAAAGAAGCTTGAGGAGAGTCAAAATCCTAAAGTGGAGGTTTACTTTGATTAGTTTCAAAATAACGTGGGAGGGTGGACACACAGACTCAAGTAAGTCCTTCATCCCATTACAGGAGAAAAAGTATAAATTTACTTTTTTTTCTTTTTTTTTTTCTTTTTTTCTTTTTTTTTAGCAACATGTAAAACAAAATGTGAAGAATACTATTTCTGCTATTCAAGTTTACAATACCATACTGGCCCAAATATAGTGCAATATTTTTCTGTTTAAAATGTCCTTCCAAAAACTGCACTCGCATAATATGTGCAGTCTAACATTTTTCACTGAAATAAATTATATAAAAAATGAATAAGCATATTCATACAGATGTCTATTTTGTAACATTTTTTCTCTTCATTTAAAAAGTTTGTTAGATAATGCCACCATGCACATGACAGATATTCAACAACTGTTGATATCAACATGTGAAGAAAATTAAACTCTATGTTTCTACTGGAGGAATATTTTATTTTGGTCCAAAAAATGTTTTGCCTTAAAAACTGCAAAAACACTGAACTTTTCTCGTGTTCCCTTGCATCCCACCATAAGACATCTACATTTGTCAGCCTGTCTATCCACCTGATCTTAAATTTCCTTCAGAACTACATTTCAAAGCTCTCCAAGTATTTATTTTCCATCTTCCTCTTACTGTTATTAAAAATCATTCATGTCAGATCCCGCATGTGAGTGAATGTGTTGAAAATAAGGCTTCCTCAGTGATTTAAGTAAACAAGGGAATGAGAAGAAGCTACAATATGAGTATTAAAATAAGTGAGGCACAACAAACAAATAATATTCAGGCCGCTAACAAGTTTGTTGTTTCCGAGGCTAGTAAACAACTTTCCAGATAAAAATAAGAAAAATTGATTAGTGCCAGCACATCAATAAAAGTATTCTGAGGGTCTAATAAAATTGTGTCAAATTTGTTAAGTTTTTACCTCAAGGTATATCTGAGAACTTTTATTTTTTCATGAAGAACCCCTTTAAAATTCCAGGTTCTTACTATGTACAAGCTTTATTTGAGCCAATATGGTTTCCATTTTGATTAATCTTGTTTGTTGTGTAGATATTTTAGTTGGTTATTTCTCTGATATTAGTCGAATGAAATACCATCTCCAGCTTTTTGTCTATGCTTAAGTAGAGGTCTGCCAGATTGGGGTTTTTCATCTAAGTTGAATTCGAGTTGAGTATTTCAAAAAGCTTACAAGTTTGAGTATATTAATAATCTTAAAATGTCACCAGTCAAAACAAACATGAAATGTATATACCATATCTTTAAAATGTGAGATTTTAAAACTATATGAAAACAACACATCATCATAATCATCAACTGTTTCCAGACTGTGGCCAAGTCAGTTTTGTAAAATGTTTCAATCTTCCTCTATCCTTCCATGAAAACAACCCATGTTCTTTAAATAAGAGTGACACTTAGTTTTATAGATATTAAATACTTTTGAAAAAAAAGTTCAAAAAGGCAATGTTAGTTTTCTAAATTAGTACTAACACTTTTAAAAAACACAATTTAAAAATAAAATAAAATAGAATAAAAAAAATAATCAAAATGGTTTCAACACTTATGCTTTTAAAGACATTAAAATAACACTAACAACTATGTAACCTTGTTACAACAAGTAAACAATAAAAGGTTGCTTCCCTCACCACTCTAGCCCCAGTTGACTCATCTCAGAAAGACCGCGACCCTACAACACATCTCGGCATTGTCTAAAACCTGACTGAATCGAGGCCCATGGTTCATTCCCCATCAGGAGTATCGAGCTGCGCCCAGAAAAAAAAAAGAGTGATTTGCATAAGCGTTCACTGCACTCTATCGGCTGTGTTCGCCAAGCTCGTAGTCCAGTTCTTTCTGCACACGCCTGGAGAGGCGTGGTTTGACCCAGCATGTTCTAGACGTATGTTACCCCCTACCCCTATCTCCCTCCTATTATTCCAGCGCCTTGAGAACAGATGGTAGATTCATGGAATATATAATGGTAGGATTCTGTAATGTAGTCACATATTACATACTAGCTTCAAGGTGAGCGACGTTGTTATAAGCTGATTATCATCGTTATACTCTAAATTCCCTTTTGGCTTAAATTATATCTAACATATTCAAAATTATCGTTTCTGGATCTATAAAACTTAAACTTATTGATTTTTGACAAGGAATTCATGTTCGATGGACTTAGTATTTTTGGTCTCAAAGTCATGGTAGTAGTTTAAATCTTTGCATGGTTAGCGCAAACCGTATTTTCAATCTTGATATTATGGTCTCCTTTGGGGACATTTGGTCCCTGTGTTTTCTTGTAATTTCAGCTTATCCGCCTAACAGATGTTTTTGTAACCTTTTGGATACTGGCCATTTGCTCGTATATTAATCAGATAGTGTCGTTAGCCGGCTACACTTGTTTTAATATCTTGTAGAATTATAATCATCTTGTTGTTTGTTGATAGATTTAATATTGTTGATACAGTTTAATGTTTATCGTTTATTAATTTGAGATGGGGCCGCAAGTCGGCAAGATTCCACTGTAGACATCACTTTAATAAATGTACCTGGTTCACCTTGCGTGTAGTTAGGCTTGAGACCGCCAGAAGGCGCGAAGTACAATTTAATATTTCATTAATTCTTTATTTTGTCGGCCACCTCCTGATGAAAAGAAGGGCCAGTAACGACTTTGTATTCTATCATTTAACTTTAAAGGCTTTAGATAGTTAAATTTTAAGTCACTTGGCATATGTGTTTTGCATCTTTGGATAGTAAGTTAATTTTGTGTGCTAGCCGCTTGGCAGCGTCATTATCAAATTAATGTTTGACGTTTTGGCGGATGATTTCCACTATTGTCCTGTTAAAATTTAGGAGGCCGATAATTTAATGAAGGCATATCATTTATCATTTCAACTAATTGAGAGCTGCCAATAGGGGCACTTAGATAAATATTACGTATTTATAAGATTATATTTCTGATTAGTTATTAATACAAAGGGTTTTTGATTTGGCCAGTAAATTACAATCATGACTGGGTTAAGAATAATAAATAAAGATTGTAAATAAGGTCAATTTAGAATTTATTATATCATGTGTTTTGAGCAGCCATTTATGGGCGAGAGTAGATGTTTTGCGAATGTCATATGTTAGTTGTCTGTTGTTGTGACTGATGTGGGACAGTCCTGGTAACTTGCCGCTTTCGAACTTACTTTTCACTACATCTCTCACATTATATAATACCGTTCAGGCTATAGCTATTTTCTATAGTTCATAAGCCTTTGTATGCCTATCAAACCAGGTCCTTTTTTTGGAATGTTCATTTCAAATAAATTTTGAGCATTGTGAGAACGCTGGTGTCACCTAACGCTTTGAGCTGTCTCCCTCATCTCATCGAGTTATATATGTTATGTTACTTAAATAAAAAAACTCTCTTGTTACCTCCTTGGCTATTATTTCTGAATTTCTGAATGGTGATGGGGGAAGGGGGGTTTCAATTACAAATAAAGTTAATGTAATAAGTGACATTTTAATTAGCTAATATTTTCACAAAATAAGCCTCCATAACTTTACCCTATACTAAAATGTAAGAATCACAAGCAGAAGAAATTTTAAATTTTCGTTTATAAGTTTCTTAGTGTAATAATCACACAAGATCCTTTCTTCTGTTCCAATTTCAATCCACTATGCGCAGTTGTGTATGCACCTTATATTTCAATTCAATTTTTAATGCTTATAAAAGTTAAAGTTTATACTCTAAAATGAAAAATAAGATGGTTAAAATAATATTTCTAGTAAACAATATGAAATAGTAAACTTTTCTTTATTTAAATGTGGTAAGTTTGGTAAAATATTTATTGCAATGTTGACCAACACTCCTTTTAGATAGGTTAACCAACAAAATGCTATAAATAAATAGTAGCTAATGCTAGTTTTGTAGTTTAACATGTTAATACAAGTTTTAAATATCTTAAGTTTGAAAACAATCAATCTATATTCTCAATTTTAAGTTTAAATCCAAATTAAATTATAACTTTGGAAAGTGACCATGTAAAAAAAAGTATGTAGTGATCTAGTTAGTTATTTTGCTTTTACTTCCATCACTTTGTCATGGCAATGCAATTTCAATCGAGGATAATTCAAAATGGATGAAAATAAATGTTTGATATTAATTTTAACAATGTGTGAGTAACCAAATGATAAGTGAAAAAGCCAATATCATCACCATCAAATATCCTATGCTTACCATTTTGTTATAAAAATTAATTTTGTAGGTACATCATAGGAAGTTCAAAAATGACAAGCCTACAAAACTTGCAATCTTGATCCCAAGCATTAACGACAATCTCGGCTCGAAGCTTGAAATGTGAGTCGGCCTACTGACACAGCGTTTAGAGTTTATCACATCTTGGATTTATATTCTTCTAAAAAAGAATATATGCAACAAGAAAAAATGAACCTTTTAAATTTTATTTGGGCTCTATGAACTAAATGAATCGGTCATTTGATAAACCCCTGAGTCAAAAACTATTGGTTTTGGGAAAATGAGAAAAACTTTCTAGTATTTGTACCTTATTTATTAATTTTTTTTTAATATATGTAAAAAATACAATATATGTAAAAAATACTTCATAGCCTTTTACATTGACAGAGTAAAGTAAAACATCAAGTGAAAATTTATTTGAACAGAAAACAGCTTTTGAACATTTTGACTTATGTTGTTTATCAAGTTATTGTTTTTAAACTTTAAAATTTCTCAACAAGCTTTTACCATTATAGAAATTAATGATTACTAAACCAACATTAGGGGGAAAAAAACTTTGTTATGACTAAAGTTTTATTAAAATAGCTAAAGTTTCTGTACTTTCCATTTTAAACCTCTATGTTTAGATTATATCTGAGAGAGAGGGAAAAAAAAAGCCATAGCTACTACTACTAATCTAAATATTCATTTTCATTAGTAGATTCTTTGTAGATTGTTGGCCAAGCAAAAATGTCATTATACAATAGTTTGATAACCTCTTCTTCAGGTAGGAATAGTCTAAATTTGATGATATTGTTCATTTACTTTGTATTGAAAGGTACAAAGCTCTCAGGATAGGCCTTGATTGTTGGAAGTGTGACTTTTTCTGGTTGTACATTACTGATGTTGAATGTGTGCACCAGGAGACCATCAATATAATTTCTGGCTTTGACAGTACCTTTGTAGTCATCAGCATAGGAGAAATGGATGAACTGATTTATCTTAAAAGAGAGTTTCTGTTCTTTAGGTACATTCCTTCCTTGAGATTCGACAGACATGACATTATTCTTATAGTATATGAACCCCCATGCTTTGAAGACTATTATGTCACTTGAATCTGGCAACACTACAAGAAATGAGTGTTTGTGGCTAGATGATAGGATTATTTTGGTAAAATCTTTTATAGTGTAAATTCTATCACAGCGGTTGATTTTCATCTTCAATACAGCAAAATCCCTGTCATAGGGGAGGAATGAGTGTCCCCTGATAAGAAAATAGTTCTGTACTGTTTTAAACATACTAAACTATGCTGAACTAAACAAGATCTCATCGGCAGATCAAGTTAACATGAACAGCTGATGTGTAAAACAAAGAGAAGCTGTATATAAAATGTATATATTTATATTTAATATTCACCAGCACCTCTGCTGGATTTTCTGTTTACTAGAGAAACATCATCAGTCAGTGACTTATGGTGTTACTCAAATGAATGTTATTTTCAAGGCTGCATATTCTAATAAAAGAAATGCCAGACTTATTTTATTTCTCAGGAAAAGGTTCTGTCTACCCTTGTAGAATATGAATCCATCATTATCTCTTTTGGCAAGAAAATTACTTATGGGGTTTCTCAAATGACTGATTCAAATATAGAATATTACAGACTTAAAAATATTAATTACTACTTTCATAATATAGGATACAACCAAAGAGGACTTAATTTTAGATTTTTATTACATCCTTAAGGATTTGAGGTGTTTGAGGATTCAAAGATCTCATTCTTACTATAATGAAACTATCTCATTCATAGAGAAAGGCCCATGAGATTCATATAGACAAACTGGTGATTCATAGAGAGATGCCCATGATTCACAGAAAGACACATGATTGAGAGAAAGATGCCCATGATTCACAGAAAGACACATGATTGAGAGAAAGATGCCTGTGATTCATAGAAGGATACGTGATTCAGAGAGAGATGGCCATACTTTATAGAAATACACATGATTCAGAGAGAGATGCCTTTGATTCATAAAGAGAGACATGATTCAGAAAGAGATGCCTGTGATTCATAGAAAGTCACATGATTAAGAGAAAGATTCCTGTGCAGAGAGAGATGCCTGTGATTCAGAGAGAGATGCCCATGATGCATAGAGAAAGGTTCATGATTCGTAAAGAAAGGCCTGTGATTCATAGATAAAGACCAGTTTTACATAGAGTGAAACTCATGATTCATAGAGAGAGCTGTGATTCAGAGAAAGACACATGATTCATAGAGAGGCTCATAATTCATAAAGAGAGGCTTGTGAATCATAGAGAAAGATCCATGATTCGTAGAGAAAGACCAGTCTGTCATGATATGAGTCATAATAACAAAGGAACTAGGTGAGGCACGTGCCGATATGCGTGGTTCAGCCCCAGACTTTTGAAAACTAGTATCAGAGTAGTGTGTGTGTTGGCTATCGACTTGTTCTAAATTTTCAATCTAGTAAAATGTGTTAGTAGAAACTTCTCTGAGAGATACAATAAACTGTTTTAATATGTTTAATGCTTATAACATGGGTGGCAAGTCCCACCAATGTGTTCAATAATTACCATAAATATAATTTTATTATCCTTTACAGTTAAAATTTATTATTTTCAAAACATTTCTTACCATGCATCAATGACATAGTATTAAAATGGCTACTAAATGTGGCTGTGTTACTATGTAACATGATCCCGTTATAACAACCTTGTATATTTTAATCAAGGTGGAAGTGTAGGGAAAGCGGTGAAAAAACCAATGTTTTTGCAGTTATTGTATCAAAACATTTTTTGGGTCAAAATAAATCAAATATTTCTTCAGTAGAAACCTTTAGTTTAATTTTCTTCACAGAGTGATATCAACACTTCTTTAACATCTATCAAGGGTTTCCCAGATTTTAATGACAACTCTTTATCTCCATTTAAAAATGTTGTTATTTAATGTTGATATGCTGATGAAAGATATTCAAGAACTATTGATATCATGTTAGGAAAATTAAACCCTATATTTATATTGAAGCAATCGCTCATTTATTTTGGCCAAAAAAAGTTTTTCTATAAAAATTGCAAAAACACTGACCTTTTCTCACATCCAATACATCCCCACCGTATGATTAGGTGCTATCAAGTAAGTTAAAGGCATAAAAAAAAAGTTAGTGATATTAAAAACATAGGCAAGCAGCAAATTTAACTACCAAAGACAACGCTGACAAATGAAGACCTTGACGATACATGTGAGTTCTCATAGATATACAGTGTGGACTATAAATAAAGTGCAGTATTTGAAAGAGCTGACTCACCCAGCAAGACCGAGCAGCCGCCCACATTCTCGACCATCCTTACGACAGGTCTTGGGGAGAAGACGCGCACTCCCAGGTAACCAATCACAACACCGCCCAGTGAACGGGCTGGTCCTCCAAGGTGTCCTGCAGAGTTGTGTAAGATGCGGATAGGAGTGGCGTTCTCGTGGGAGGACATACCCAACTGCAAATAAAGTCCATGGTTGCAAAATATATGTGGTTCAAAATATTCCATAAAGTGTTGGCTCGTAGGATTTATGTCTATCAGGTGAATTTTCTTGTCTACTAAAAAATCGAGATTGAACCTCGTCCCAATCTTCTGGGCTAGAGTCAGGCATGGCAAGGCTGCCCAAACGACTTATGGATTTTAACATCATATATTTTTGGTCAGCTACGACAGGCCTAGCAAGCCGGCAGTGGAAAATATATGGCTTGGATAAAAAACTGACCCTGGAAACAGTAAAAGATGTAAAAATATGTTCATGGTCAGGAATCTATTTGGGTTGGATCCACTTTACAATCCACATCTTCAGTTTACCTATGAATATCAAATTATGAGTTTCAATCTGAATCTTGCAAAAAAATAATTAACATAAAAAGGAATATAAGGATCAAATCCTATAATAGTTCTCGAATATGATTTGATGATTAGTTAGATGAATAATAACAACCACCACCACCACCTTTAAGAGATATATACCTTAAAAAAGAAATGGGCCCCCTTGCACCCATTACTGTTTACAGCCTATGGCCTGGTCAGTTTTTCATTCAAGCTAGGGCTCTGCGAGTACTTGTATTCTGAGCTTCGAGCCAAACTCATCGCTTAAGTTCAAAATCGAGATCGAAAGTTTTGTAGGCTTGTCATTTTCGAGCTTCTACTTGATGTACCTACTTAATAAACTATTTTTAAAACGCAATAGTAAGCATAGTCTATTTAATTGAGATAATGTCAGCATTTCTACTTATAAATCATTCGGTTACTTAACCAATTGTTAAAAATTAATTTCAATTTTCACATTAATAACTTAATAGAACTTTAAAACCACTTTCAGCCGGTAAATTTATTCAATATTTTCGTCCATTTAGAATTATACTTGATTGAAGTTGTTTACTTGTATTGTCATGACAAAGCAATGAAAATAAAAATAGCTAAGAAGACGAATGATTCTTTTTTACTATTTTGACATGGTCCCTTTCTAAAATAATAGTTTATGTTAAATTAAAAAATGTAATATCAGGAATATATTATTATATTAAATGTTTTCAAACCTAAGAGATTTAAAACTCGTATTAAATAATATGTTTAGCTACAAAACTAGCTCTAGTTTAGTTACTACTTAGTTATAGAATTATATTGGTTAACCTGTTTAAAATCAATGTTGATCTTATTTATTACAATATATATTTTACCAAACTTAATACATTTAAATTATAAAAGCACTTACTATTTCATATTGTTTGCTAGAAATATTATTTTAGTCATATTAATTTTAATTTTAAAGAGTCTGCATCAACTTTTATAAGCATTAAAAAATTGAATTGAAGTAAATTTCTCAATAAAATAATGTTTAATGAGAGCCTGTACAACGCGCATGTACATGCAACTGTGCATAGAGGAATGGAAATGGAACAGAAGACGTGATCATTCACAATTACACTAAGGAATAATAAACAAAATACTTTAAATTTCTAATTGTTTATGATTCTTATATTTTCTTATACAGTAAATTAAGTTACTGACGCATATTTTGGGGAAATATTAGCTTATTAAAATGTCAATTTTATCAACTTCTTATCAAAACAGTGTAGAAACACTCCAAAATAATGTAAAGTTATAGTTAAAGAAGCCAACCTGAGAGGATAGTTAGGTTAGGCCTATATAGAAACAAACACACTTCTCTATTTTCTTTCTACACTTTTACACTTTCCACTTCTTCAAAGTTCTACAGTTGCACATTGTTTTGAATTTTAGGACATATTTTATTTTTCATATGAAGAAACAATAATGAAAAAGTAATATTCCCGAAAATTCAAACTAATGTGCAACTGTGGAAGTTTTGAAGAAGTGGAAAAGTTTAAGAAGACATGAAGAGAGACGTGTGTTTGTTCCTATCTAGGCCTAACCTAACTATCCTTTCAGGTTGGCTTCCTTCACTATCACTTAATTTACATCATTGTACAGTGTTTCTACACTGTTTTGTTATACATTTCCAAGCCATCATTCAATTATTCATTTTATTCACTTTTTTTTATAATTGTTAGTGTAATTTTAATGTCCTTAAAGATATGAGTGTTGAAACAACTTTAATTATTTTTTTATTAAATTTTTATTTGAGTGTTGTTTTATTTTTAAATTGTGTTTTATAAATGCTATTTCTAATTTAAAAACCGATATTTCCATTAATTTAACTTTTTTTTTTCAAAATTATTTACTATTTATAAAAATGAGTGTCATTCATCATTTAAGAACATGTGTTTTAATATACTTTCCAACGTTTTAAAATTATGAATATACAATACTTGAACTCGAGAGCTTTTAGAAATACTTGACTTGAGTTTGACTCCAATGAAAAAACTCAAGCTCGCAGACCCTTAATTCAAGCCATATGATAGATTTTTCCACTACCGGCTGGCTAGGCCTGTCATAGCTTCATATGCCTTATAATCTAACTTAAGAATAGGACAGGCACAACATCCAGTCCCTTGTCGTTAATTTAGCCCTATGAAAGGGTAAACTCACATTTCACCAATGATAAATTTTTGGCCATTCTGGTATTTGAACTCGGGACACTTAGCTCAGTAGGCAGACATGCTATCGAATGAGCTAATCTGTCAGATATGTACACCTCTATCTATTTATATTATTATCTTTTTATGATTTTATGGTAGTATCTTACTAGGGATGGACGAGAATGACTTTTATATTTCGGGATGGATGCAGGACGGGAAATTAGTCAAAATATTGGGATTTTGACGGGAAATTTTAAAACTACCCTCTATAATAATCTTAGATTTAAAATATATTGGTTTCTAAACTAATATGGTAAGACTTGTTAAAGCTATAATATTATTAAAACCCACTTCGGTGGCTGCATATGATCTAAGGCACCACTCTTGCAATAGACTAGACTACTGATGACGGGGATATTTAGTTTGAATTTGGCTAGGTGTATTAAGGGTGGTTTTTCTTAAATGGTTTCCCACTCTATTCAGGCAAATGCATGTACACCTCTAAATTCAATCTTCTTCATTCCTAACACACTAGAGTAATTAGTACATAGGCGTATAACCAGAGCGAGTAATAAGAACCAGTGATAAAAAAAACATTGATAAAGGTAATAAAAACAATAAAAAATAACATAATAAAATTAATAGAAATAGAAGTGTGCACAAATAGCATTTTTTTTATCAAATCAAATAACAAAATTTTAAATTAATATCAAATAATACAATTAATAAAATAGTTAATTTTATTACATTGTTGATGGAAATTATTTTTAATAGTTAATTTCTTTTGAAAATGGTGTTTTATATTTAATTATTTGCATGGGGAAAAAAATACTGCAAAACATAATATTTGGCACCTCTTCAATTTGCTTTAAGTATAAAACTGCAAAATATTATCTAGGTTTAAAAGTTACTTTTCTTAAATGTTCTCTATAGATTTGACACCCCATATACAATACTCCCTGTTTGGCTTGTCAACAATAGCCATGCTGAACCCTCATAAGGGGTTGACCTTGGCAAGCTACTTCCTTTACCCCCTTCCTCCCATTTCTGCACCCCAAAAGAAAGACTAATATATCAGTACTTCTCTATATCTTTCAAGCTCTTTCCCTTGCTGAACCCAACAAATCATTGTTGATAGACTGAGCAAATTATGTCAAGAGCCTCCCAACTTGTCTCTCAACATGACGTGGTAAAATAACCCTCCCCATCCCAGTCACTAAGTTTGCAGACTGCCTACAAAAGAAATTAACAGTGATGAATCGGCAGTAACTGCTATAACATTGGCGCCGCGCACCCTTTGTTTTGTTTCTTGGAGCATTATGTTTTGTTTCCCACCAGAAACTTTTCGGGAAAGTGTCAACCAACGGGAATAGATAAATTCCCGACAATTTCCCGAGGGTTCGGGATCCTGTCCATCCCTATATCTTACTATTTATATTACGTTTAATAATTTTAAATCTAACATAAGTCTTACCATGTTAGTTTTAGAATCAATATATATGTTTAGTCTAAGATTATTCTAAAGCATAATTTTTTATAACTTCTCATTCTAATCTCAATATTTTGACTCATTTTCTGTCCCATTTCTGTCTCACAGTAAAAATGTCATTCCCGTCTATTATTACAATTAAAGAAGGAAGAATGACAGCAGGAAAGAGAGAAATAGGGCATTTTACTAAAATGACCTAGTCCACAGGCTGGAAACAATTAATGCTGATGATGATACTGGGAAAAAGAGAAAGGAATATGAATTTCAGTATTCTTAGAGAAGAAAATTGAATAATTTGTGTTTTTGTAAGTTTATTAAAATAAAACCATACTATATCATTAAATGGTATGCAGATGTAACAAACCTGTTTGGCAATAGCCTTATTGTCTGCTTTGCTGTAGACCTTCCTGATCTTGGCCAGTGTCAGTTGAGACACAGCCTTGGCGTTAAGACCAAAAATCGCCTTCTCTTCCGTGACTAGAGCAGGCAGAGGCTCTGTGCCTGTAAAACAAACCAACCCACATACCTTTAGTGATTTAAGTTCACATTGGAAAAAATAAATTCAATCAAATGGGCTCTCATTTTCTTGTGTTTGTCAAAAATATCATTTTCCAAGTTACTAAAACTGGTATTTTTATTTAATTCCACACCCAACCCACACCTTTACAATGCCCATATTTAGAGATCCTACATTATCGTAAATAGATCTCTGAAATTTTCTCTTAAAAACCAATAAATTTCGGTTTAAAGATTTGCATTTGAAAATAAATTTAGTCATAAGTCTTAAGTGTTAGACATGAAAATTTGAGATAGAAATAAGAAAAAAAAAATTTCAATATTGTTTCAAAAGTTTAAAAAGATTCTTGAAAATTCAAGAAATTTGAGAAAAGCTAAAAATAAAATAACTAATCCTAATAAATTTACAAACCAAACAGAGAATTTATTATTTTCAATAATATATGATGATACCATAAAGACCCGAAAATAGGCCATACTGTTTCCCTTAAAACAGCCTTTGTAAAACCACAATACATCATATAACTGCATTCAGAGATATTAAGTAACTAATGTCCTACCTTTAAAGACCGTACGTAGTGATATTGATATATATATATATATATATATATATAGTGAAATGGTTTATAATTTTCACAATAGAAAAGTGCTTATCTTTGACCAGGTTATTTAAAATTAGATGAACCTTGTATGTATATAACTTTGAGCCAATAGCCTTAAGAAATGAAAAGGTCAAATATTCTTTATTTCCCACATATTTTTAGAGACTTTTTATCACAGCCTGTTGGTTACTTTTGTTATTATATCGCGTCAAGAATTTAGTGTATTTGCTTAGAAATTTGGAATCTTGTGCATGGGTGACCAACCATCTAGTAAAAAACATTTCTTGGCATTGATTAAGACACAGTTTCAAAACAAATTTTAAAATTCTAGTAAAAGAACATGCAAAAAACTATTAGTATTAGGAAAGTAAGAAGAAAGTAGGGTGTATTTGTTTACTTTCAAAGAAGACTCAATTTCAGACATGAATACCTTTGGTGTAGCCTATATTCTTATTTTTGAGCCACGATGGTAATTAAGTTACAAAAGGGTCAGAAGTCTGGTCTGGAGTAGAGATGTGCCGCAGAAGTATAAAGGAGTGAGTTACAGGGCATATTATGTTCCAATACTGCAGAATTCATCAGAAACCTGGGCAGTGGAGGAAAGGGATAAGAGCAGGATACAAGCTGGGAGTGACAAGGATAGACAGGGTGAGAGGAAAGAGTAAAGGAGGAATTCCTGCAAGATAGGATAGAGAAGGTGAGATTGAGGTGGTATGAACATCTGAAGAGGATGGAAGAGGAAAGGATGCTCGAAACGGAAGTAGTGGGCAGGAAGCCAAGAGAGAGGTGGATAAAGGAAGTGTGAAGTGGATTGGGCTGGTGTGGAGGAAGAAAAGTGGTGGGAGGATAGAAATAAGTGGAGAGGCTTATGTTTGAGACAGACCCTGCCAGTGGCAGGAAACTGTACATAATGATGATGATGTGGTAATTAATTGTAATTGTAAGCTTCTTTTTTTTCTTAAACAAGTAGAAATTAGTGAGCTATAGCTTTAATTTGCTGAGCAGTGAACGTGATTAAAAGAGTAGGTGCATCATTAACACTCGCAAACAGCTTGTCGGATGGATTTATTTAAGTCTTGGGTATGTTGATGTGATGAGAATGATAGTCAAATTTGTGATACAACCGTCTATATCTCTCTATCAATTAATCAATAATGAATGTAAAGTACTATGATCATGTTTGTAGGGATATTTCTGTTACTGCAATCTAGCAATTATTTTTAAAGCTAAAATGTATGTTTGCTATGACTATGACATAATAAGCACAGATATTTTAAAATTTAATAATTTGTTCAAAACCTTATACTGTAATTTCACATGTATATATCTTTATCGTTTTATTTTGTGAAATTAAAATTTACGTAAAAACTTTTACTTTGAATTTGAAACAAAATTTAGTGCTTTCAAATGGGATTTGCCACATGTTTCATGAAAATTCTGTTAGTGAAAATGAGTTCTTTTTGATAATTTATGATATTGTGTGATGGCGACAGAGTCATATTTGATTTACTTCCCTTCAGGAAGACTAGTGGTGACAATGTCGGGTGCCCCACTTCCGTTTGTATGAATGTTCACAATGTGCACGGTCATCTTGTCAGTAAAACAAAATATACAACATTCATATTGCAAATCTACTAGTTTATTTAAATTCCATGTACCTTTCACATAAATAACTGTAGCAATAATATCCCTGATGGTGTTAAAACCTGTTCCTGTCCTCTATCTCTAATGTTAACGTTTAAGATTTGAAAATTAATGTTCCCGAGATCCTCTTGAAATATGAATCTTATTCTTGTCTTAATCTATGGCTACTAACACAATGTTTGTCTGGATTTTTTTTCTTCACAGCGTGTCTTACTACCATTACAGTTTATTGATATACCATCTAAAAGAGTAAGAATATTGAGTGTAGACTTTAGAAGAAATGTAACAGCGTTTGTGTGACAGGTGAGTGAGTTAACTCTTTATGAAAACCCCTCGAGCACACCTGGGTGGGATTTGAACACTGACTGTTAACTTTTCCCCAGGATCTTGTTTCCAAGCGAGCTAAGAGTAGCTTAGTAATAGTAAATTGAGACTGAGCTAACCATTGAGCTGTGGAGCCTGCAGACTGCCAAGGTACTGGGGACCAAGATGGTACAACATAGCCACTACACCTCCTCCCCCAGGTGGCATGACCCCTGTTTCCAAGCAAGCCGAAAGTAGCATAATAATAGAAAATTTAGACTGAACTAACCATTGAGCTGTGGAGCCTGCAGACTGCCAAGGTACTGGGGACCAAGATGGTATAGCGTAGCCACAACTTGTGGGCTTAACACCTCCTCTACCAGGTGGCATGGTCCCTGTTTCCAAGCGAGCCGAGAGTATCGCCGCCATGCTGGTGGGGTCCCAATGTAGCTGTACACCGATGAAGCCACAGTCAGGTTTGCCGCGCCACCACCAGGGTTCTGAGATATGTAGTGTAACTACAAACACATCACAAAACATGAATTTAAAATAAAAACATTTAAAATATGGCCAGAAAATTGTAATAACAACATTTGCAAATAATAATAATATAGTTACAATCCAAAATATATTAGAACTTGTTTATTTTAATAACAAAAACTCTGAACCAAAGCTTGTTACACTTATTTAGAATATTTTTTAAAGTGCCATGTTTAATTTACTTTTTTAATAATGTTAGTGATAATATTTCAATCAAAGTATTTTAATTGTACAATCTTTTACTAAATCATTTTGACAAATGTAAAGTTTAGTGTATATAATGTTTATTAACGGCTAATTAATTTAAATGATAGACAACCATAAGATAAAAATATATTTTTTTAGTGTGCAATACCAGGTTTCTTAACTATTCACATAATTACACTAAATGAGGAGGGATGATAAAGGTGGATTGAACATGAACATAGAAAATACCAAGATAATGACGGTGGCTAAAATCACAAATCCAGCAAAGAAAGTAACAATGGAAAGGCACTCAAAAAGGTGGAAGATTTCTGCTATCTAGGAAGTAAGATTACTGCAAATAGTAAGATCTAGGAGGAAATAGGACAAAGGATATGTAAAGGTGGACAATTCTACCGTGTGGTTAAGGATATAATCTGGCGATGAAATATAGGAAAAGAGGCCAATACTTTGTTATATAAGGTATATTATCATCCAATATTGACATATGGTTCTGAAACCTGGACATGGACGAAGAGATATGTAAGTGATTGCAGGAAGCAGAGATGAGGTTCCTGAGAGGCAATGAGAATGTAACAAGAAGAGAGAGGATAAGGAACAAAATAATTAGGGATGTTTTAAAGGTTATATCAACAGAAGAAACACTGAAGAGAAAAAGGTTGTTGTGGTTAGGTCATGTGATGAATATTAAGGAGGACAGAATGCCTAATAAAGCCCAGTACAGTGCAAAGAGAAGGGTAGAAGATCTATTGGAAGACCACTGAGAAGAGGAATGGACCAAGCGCAGAAGAACATGAAAGCTAAAGGAGTGGACTGGAGATGCGTAGCTGAGGAAGAAGTTTGAATATATCGACAGGAACAAAAGAGGATATGCCAGACGACCTGCAGAGGTGGAGACGGTGAATGATGATTATGATGAATAAAGGTGTGATTTTAAGAAAATGTACTCCATCTTCCTCTATCCTTACACTATTCTTCCTACTTTAATCACTTCCATTCTTCTCCTCACTTGCACACCTTGTTATCTGCTCCTCCCATCTCTTTCTTGGCTTCCCTTGTGGTCATTTTCTTACATACTTCAATACCATCATTTTATTTGTCCTTTCCTTCTCCATCTTCATTACATGCCCATACCATCTCAGTCTTGCTTCCTCTACTATCTCATGTACTCCCTCTAACCTCAATCTTTCTTGGATAACTTCATTCTTAATTTTGTTTCTCCTCGTTACACCTAATATGCTCCTCACAAAATTCATTCCCATGGCCTCCACTTTCCTAGTCTCTCTTACAGTCAATGTCCATGTTTCTGCTGCATATGTGACAATGGGTACAAAGTATGCCCTATACAACACTTCCTTATACTTCAAGGGCATCTTCTCTTCTCCATAGCAGGTCTCTTACACATCTCTCCTGCCTGTCCTCTTCTCATTTGATCATCTCTACTTCCACCTTTCTCCTCAATCATGCTTCCAAGATATTTTACGTTCTGTACTTTTCTCAGCTATACTCCATCCACCTTATAGCTTTATTAGGCCTTATCCTCTTCCTTGTCATTACCATCACTTCACACTTTGCCATGATAAGTTTCATTCCACACTCTTTCACTATCTCATTTCATTACTGCTATTCCTGTACTTCCTCTTCATTCTCCCCCAATACCATCAAGTCATCAGCAAAGAGCTTTCCTTCTTTCCCCCTCGAGTTTTCCTGCTACTTTATTCATGACAATTCCACTATAATTTTAAATAGTAGTGGTGAGAGGGCACTCCCCTGCTTTGGCCCATTTTTTATTTGGAACCCCTTCGTCTCCAACTCTCCGTCTCAACACAATTTCTTTATACTCATACATGCTTTTCACTCTCATTATAACTCCTCTCTCCACTTAGTCTCCTCCATCCCTTTCCAGACTTTATTTCTATCCACGCTATCATATGCCTTCTTCACATCCATAAATACCATTAACTATAGAGCCGTTGTGTTAAAATCTATCTTTCATGAAAGGCTCGGACTTGAAGTGAGAACTCGTAGAGCCATTAATAATTAATCTGTCATCTTGAGTGAGAAGAAAACTACAGTTTATAAAGTGCACTGCTGTTCATGTCTAAATTAATATAGTGTAAGAGCTGGAGAGCTGGTCATACACTTTTATAGGAAAATAAGTTGAAACAAGGTATTTTCAATTACAAGCATTGCGTTAAGAAAATCTCACCTTGCGTGTTTGAACATGCTGTCCATCCACATATAAGGAGAAGGATGAGTTCTTGAGTACTGCTCTGTTTAGTACCAGGACAAGGTGATGCCATTGTCCCTCATGTAGAAGGTCAGGACACCAGACACGAGCGCTAGAGTCTCCAATACCTTCAGGTTCCCAATCCCCTGTATCTGTGCAGCACAACAGACATATGATTAGCAAAAGGATAAGTTTCAGACAGAAACACACATTTTTAAACATTGATAAAATATCCACAACATTTTTTAATGGTTATTCTTATCTTTAGCAAAGCAGATAGACTACATAACAAAACATGTATAGTAGACAGGTGCCATTTGCCCATACAACTTATTTAAGCAAATTGGTCTACAATCTTAAGTTTATACACTTAAGGTCATTGGCCATAAAAAAATTTACAGCGCAATTTTAACAATAGTATAGTTATAACTATCCAATAAATAGTGATTCAATGATTTCAAATCATTACAGTTTACGAGTTACAAGGGGTTAAAATTTATATTTTATGCGTTTTGTTTACCATTGTTTAGATTGTAAAGTATCTAATGTATGGGGCTGAAATTTAGTATAACTAGACATTCATATGAGGTGTACACAAAGAAATAATAATTATAGTATTACAGGGTTCCTACAGTATTTGTAAAAAAATTCTCCCTGACTTTTCCCTGACTTACTCTGACTATTTTCCCAAGTTCCCTGACCAACTACTCAGAAAATTTCCACTATAATTTTATGGTACTATTCATGTGGAAATATTAATTTAATTACATTTATTTCGGCCTCCTCCTCCTCCCCTACAGCCGACCTTGCCTCACCTCTCATGGAAGAATAAGAACACAGAAGTCTTGCCAATCAGTTCAGGGAAAATGATGGAAAAATAACAAAATATTTCAAACCCAATCAAAAAGGAAAAGCTGAAATCCATCTTCATTTGTTTTTCATAAAGCTAGTATATACTTCAGGAATGGATCACAGGCTGCTCTTTTCAGTATCCCTACAGGTTTTGTTTTAGGAAGCTTTTCTTCTTTGAGAAACTTAACGTGGTTCCAAATTTGTAATGCCTTTTGAAAGAACGTTGCATTCTCTAATCACTGCAAACCCCAGAACTTCAAAGGAAAAGTTGTACACCCTATCAACTGGGTAAACAATGCTTGACAAGCTGTAGAGTCAGTGAACAGGTAGTACGTGTGATGCAATACGCTACCTATATCCCAATTGACAGGTTCCACTCCTGTTCTCAAGGAACCATGAACAACATGAAGCTCACATGTCCCCAGATTTATCAAAATACATACTTCATTGTCTGTGACAGATTTTATGTGTTCCTGAAGAAGCGTTATAAACTTTAGATTGACATTTGGGCCATCCATTGACACTTGTATAAACTTAGAGACTGGAAGAGGAGAAATACCATCAGAGAAATGCTTAAGTAATTCTTCAGCGGTGCTTCTATCGAAAAAAACACTGTCCAAGCAATGACTGACAACTTTATGATTTTCCTTGTCCCAGAATCTGAATACAATGTCCATTTGCCCTCTTTGAATAACTTTATTCAATGCCTCATCAAAACAAATTACCAAGTTGTTACATGATTTTAGGCAGTCCAGTAAATCGTTATGAAAGAATGGAGCCAAGCCATGCACAATGAAATATGCAGCCTTGTCTCCACAATAGTAAAGGCACTGGCAATGGTACACTCGAGAAACATAAACTGAAAAATTGTACTTAAATTATTGCACGAATTGAAATAATTTTTATTGTCAACAACTTGCAAATCCCAAATGACTTCTGCCTTATTTATATTATCTTTCATAACAAAAGTGTTAGGGTTTCTTTGAGCCACTACACTACTTTCACTTTTGGCAACACCTTCCTTCTGCGGCTTTACAATTTCTGATGAAACTGAAGTGTGACATGAATTGTCATTTCCCTGACTTTCCCTGAATTTTCTTAACCCTTTTGCTGCGATAATCGGATATATCCGATCTCAGAGTTATAGCCATTGACTGCGGAAATCGACTTTACCCCACGATGTGTAAACTTTATCCACCCTTGCTGCAACAGTTGGAAATAGCCACAAAAGTGTTTGAAAGCTCAATTTTTAATACTAGCATGCACGTGCAC
Source organism: Timema bartmani (assembly GCA_902151455.1). Taxonomy (NCBI): domain Eukaryota; kingdom Metazoa; phylum Arthropoda; class Insecta; order Phasmatodea; family Timematidae; genus Timema; species Timema bartmani. The sequence continues at coordinate 75,902 of CABFWB010001236.1, forward strand.
CTCTGACATCTGGTTTTTAATTCCGAGAAATGTCATTTACCAGCTGCTAAATCATAACAGTATTAGCGCTTGTTTACTTCCGCATTTAATTACTTGTAGCACACGTGCAATATTTATATGGCGGAAAACTTTGTTGAGGGATTTATTAGTTTAGTATTTGTGATATATAACCGGTGATTCTACTGTGTTAGTAACATTTAATTTATGTTTGATGAATTCGTGGCATGTGAAGTGTAATAAAAATAATATTTATGTGTCAATTCTATTAGCGTGTGTTTGAGAACTTTGTTAGATATTACACACACAAACTTGTAATAAATTTAATTTTCTAGTTAGGCCTTTTTTTCCATGGCCTGTGTTTTGGTTTCGCGAAGTGCACAAATTTTATTCACATTATGAATTCCAGAAGAAAGAGATTGTCCGGTGAAGCTATTGAGGTGATATTGAATTCTGATTCTGAGTGGGATGACATTGACATCAGTGATGACATTTCTTCTAGTGAAGAAGATGAACCAACTGGTATTGATGTATTGGGAGATAATTTTGCTGATGCTAGTGGACAGTGGAATCAAATCAATGATGTTGGTCTAGGACAATTAGTCAATCTAGATTGGATAACTACATTCACAGGACAAAATAGTGTAGTTGGTATAGATGGCTTGGATTCAACTGGATGTTTTTGCAAGTTTTTTCCTCATTCAATCTTTTTACATGTGGCAAATGAAACAAATATTTTTGCAAAGGAATACTTTGACAAAAATGTGAATCTGTCCCCAAGGTCCAGATATAAAAACTGGGTAGATGTAACTGAAGGTGACATAAAGGCATTTCTTGCAATTGAAATTGGCATGGGCTTGGTTCAAAAACCGAGCTTAGATTCATATTTCCAAGATTCTTTTTGGCTTACTCGTACCCCAGGTTTTGGTAGTGTGTTCACTAGAGACAGATATCAATCTATTCGTTCATTTTTGCATTTCAATAACAACAGCACACAGCCAAGAAAGGGAGAAGATGGGTATGACATACTTTATAAAATACGACCTATTTTAAATTTTGTTCAGGACACATATATACAAATTTACAGCCCAAGCAGGGAATTATCTATTGATGAAACAATGCTGAAATTTAAGGGGCGCTTGTCTTTCAAGCAATATCTGCCATCTAAACCCTCTATCAAATGGGGTATAAAAATATGGTCTCTCTGCGATTCCCACACAGGCTTCCTTTTGAAGTTTGAAGTATACACAGGCAAAGGTGATGTACCGATCCCCGAAGGAGGCCTAGCATACAGAATAGTGAAATCATTGCTCACTAGTTTTGAGAATAAAGGCCACATAAAATATATGGACAATTTTTATTCCAGTGTTCACTTGTATGATGACTTGAGGCAAATAGGAACTGGGGCGTGTGGCACAGTTCGTGTAAATAGAAAGGAGCTTCCACCAGCCATGAAGACGGACAAATCTAAAAAAGGGGATCTACCTAAAGTGTGGTTGCACAAAGAAAAACAAATGTTATCTTCCACATGGCAGGATACAGGTAAAGTAAACATGCTGTCAACTGTAGGAAATGCTGGGGTATCTGAAGTTGAAGTTAATTCCAAGTCGGGGAAGAAAAAGGTAATGAAACCAAATATGCAAATCGCATACAATCAGCACATGGGGGGTGTTGACAAATTTGATCAACTTTGCTCAACTTACCCCTTTGATCATAAGGTTAAAAAGTGGTATCAAGTACTTTGGCACTTTGCAATTGAGGCTGCCTTAGTGAATGGGTGCATTGCCTATAATATGGCGAATCCAGCTCTAAAACTGTCGCACAGAAAGTACAGAGAGAAAGTTATTGATGGTTTGGTGGAAGGATATGAAAGGCGTACACTAACAAAACGTGGTAGGCGTTTTTCGACGACACTGAATGCTAGATTGACTGAAAGACATTTTCCTGCCCAGTTTCAAGACAAGAGACACCAGCCAAACTGTTCTGTGTGCAGCATTCTACCGAGCAAATGTTCCAGAAAGGGAAAAGGGGAGTGTAAGCGTAAACAAACAACTTTCTATTGTCCTGATTGTCCAGAAAAACCAGCTTTGTGTGTGATTGGTTGCTTCCAAACATACCATACAAAGAAAGTGTACAAGAAGACCTGTCATTGTGCAGAGTGAAACATGAAAACAAGTATGGCGACAATTGTGAAAAATGTGTAATATAAGTGTATAGATACAGTATGTATGCCTAATAAGAAAACAAGTTTTTAGTCTCAAACAGATGCTAAAATCTAAAATGTCATGTTTAGTAAAAAGTAATGAGTATGATTGAACTTTGAGCAAGATCTGTGTGACTCTGGTTACTGGTTGGTTGGTTGGTATGGCAATTCGAAAATTCAATACTTTAGTGAGTTTTTAAATTTATTTTATTTCTTATAATTGCTATTTTATTTTTGTTCTTGACCTATTTCCTATTTTGAAATCATGCCTAAGACAAATATATGATTTTATAGACTACACTACACTGAGAAAATCACCAATGTAGCTCAAAATTGTTAAAGTTGTATGATGTAACCTAATTTTCAAAAATTCTCTTTTATTACATTTGGCCCATATTAGGCGAATATTAGGCCCGTAAAATCCTTATTTAGCAATTAGTGTGACACTATTGTGGGTTGCAATTAAAATAAAGAATGGTTCTGATAACAGAATCACATTGCATTTGGGTAAAATGTGACATAAATAATATGTGACGTATAAAATTTTATTGAAATAAAATAAATATTATTATGCAATTTATAGACAACGTGGTGCTAAATATTATATTTAAAATGCATTACTAGTTGAAAACCACATTATCTAATCATAATCTTGATCATCATGCACATTTTCAGATTTTGAATTTTTGACCTATAATTAGCATTTCTGAAGATAAGAAGTCAAAATCAAATACGCAGCAAAAGGGTTAAGCTTCCCTGACTTTCCCTGACTGTTATTTTTTTCCCTGACTTTCCAGACTGTAGGAACCCTGTATTAATAACAAGAGTAATAATATTATTTCCTTGTGTTAACCTCATATTAATATCTAGTTATACTAAATTTCAGTCCCATACATTAATTACCTTTACAATGGCATGTAAAAAGCCTAAAATAGCAAGTTTGACCCATTAGAACTCGTGAACTGTAACGATTTGAAATCATTGAATCACTTTATAGTTTATAGCTATACGCTTGTTAAAATTGCAAAAATATTAATTTTATTGTTGTATGACCTTAATCTATATTAAAAACTAAAAAGAGTATAGTAGCATTATTTGGATGATTCTTTTTATTTTTTTGTCTAAAGAGCATGCAAGTATTGTATTTGTGAAAATTTTTGAATGCAAGATTTTTAGGATTCTCTAAGTTTTATGTGCTCCCAAACTCAAAAAAATGGATTTTACTAAGCCTGTGCAAACCATCGAAATTTTGAATCTTGCTAAGATTGGGATTCGATTCGAGCTTTCGAGTCTTATTACTAGAGAAATTCGTGGTGGATTCAAAATTTCAAATCTAAGTAAATTTCAAATTCAGATTCGATGGGTTTAGTTCAAAAATCGAATCTTTTCATACATAAGGATAGTTTCAATTTTCTATGATCTTATACAGCAAACCATTATAAAAAAAAAAGTAATTTATTTCATTTATAACCTTTCATAAGTAGGTCATGAGGCTTTGTTTACTTGTTTAATTTAAGATAAGTTTAAAATATTTTCAAAGACTCCTAAGGATATGTTGATTTGGATTTGAAACATTTTCAAAATAAAATACTCAATTCGGATTTGAAATTTTATTTTTAGTATTATATTCGATTCGATTAAAAAAAAAATTCTGAGCATGACATTCAATTCGAAATCGATTCGAGCTGGTTTGCCAAGATTTGGATTCGACTTGAAATGTAAAATCATGGATTCGCACAGGCTTAAATTTTATAATATTCTGTCTTGTCTGTCTGACTATCCCTGACCACATATCTGCGACAGTTTGAGTGAATGTGTTCAGACTTGATATTGAGATATTTTATGGTTGTACCTTGGGACATCTTTTGATTTTGATCTTAGCCCTTAAATTAAGTGTATTTTACTGTTGAGTAATTTTTTTGAATTGAACATTTTTGGAAAATCGCTCTAATGATTTTGATTAAAATCAAATCTATGGAGTATTTACCTTCCCAAATAATACTCTACTTGATTTTTTTAGTCAAAATTCATTTAAGAGTAGTTTACTGATGACAGTTTGAAAAAAAAAAATTATTATTATTATTAAATACCTAGCTCTAATGATTTGGTTCAAAATGGTATCTATAGGCCGTTCCAATTTCAAATTGCAGTACAGGCTCTTATGGACTATTATCATCTCTTTCCAACCCATTGGTTTCTCCGTTAGCGCTGTCCTTTTTCAACCAAGCAGAGTTGCCATTTGTATCTTAAATTTGAACGTTGTTATTTCTATGAAATAAGCATGGCATATTAAGGAACATTCACTTATGCATCTTGTGAAATCAATTTAAACCCCCCTATCTTTTTTTAAATCACTATTTTTTTTTTTCAAAATATGAAAATGTGCATTGTGTCAAAGTTTCATGAGGTTTCAAATATATCATGTCATAAGTCTCGTTCCAATTGTGTGGAAAAGCCAGTAATTTTATGGTGGCTGTTATAATAGTTATGAACAACATCTGCAAAGTCTGAAAGGAATATCTTTCACAAAATTAAAAAAAAATTAAAACGTATTATACCTCCTGAAATATTTAAAATAAAACATGAAAAAGTTGTCTTGTTAGAAACTTTTTTTCTTTTGATTTTGCATAAGTACATTATGTTTAAGAAATGATAAGAAAAGCTCAAATTTAATTTTGAAAAAAAAAACTATGGGACAATAAATAGCACCCCCCATTTAAATGTGGTAGCGTTTTGAAGTTGAAGAGGGTGAAGTTCACTTTATGCTCTGTCTGTTCTTGAAGGGCAAAGTAATGTTATACAGTTGTAGCGTTGAGAACTGAAGAGATAGTTCATCCCATCCACATCAAAATTGATAATATTGGTTTCATAAAATATAAGGTTCAGTAACTTATACATTCATTAGAATCTTTTTTGTCTGTAGTTATAGTTTAATAAACAAGGTAGTTGTACTTGCCGAGACAATGTTAAAAATTTGAGAATACATTTTATGTGCAACACCAAATTTTATCATGCTATGCTTTTGAATTAAGAAACCAGCTACCCACAGAGGTGGGTGGAGGAGCAGTCTCAGCTTTTACACTCGCATTTACACTTTGCCACCGTTTGTAATCAGACCCGGGTTTGAATCCTGGTCGAATTCACTGGCATTAGTTAAACATTTTAGCAAAGTCGGTAGCGTGTGAGCCAACTGAGATAGGGGTCTGGGCTACATTCCTGGGATGGTCTGAGATTTATCTTTGGTAAATTGTCGGATAGGGGACTGGATGTTGTGTTTTCTTAGTATTAGGGTAGTTTGTAAGTCGTGTTTTGATATAATCAGTGTGTTTGAAAAGTACATTACCTGATACAAAATAATTTTCTGAGGTTGATTTTAACAAGAAATTTTTCCATAGTTTCAGGAAAATACTGGTTTACATACTCTTAGCCACTTCCCTTGTCCTTTACTCCTTTATATTATTGATTTAAATTAGTGTAAGATACTGAAAGTCAATATAGAGTCTTCAGGCGTAGCACTTTGTGTAAACATAAATATAACCCTGCTGAACTTCGCACCAATGAATCCTACTGATGGCAGTCCTCTTGGTAAAGCAAAGCACAGCTGTTTGAAATCCATCCAAAAAGCCTCTCTCCAGTTGTGAGCCATTATTCTTATGTTACGAGTTACGGTTATCATTTTGGCATGGGCCGACAGAGTGCTAAGAGTGTTTGGTGGTTTAGTCGTCATTTTTTCAAATGTTAAGTCACATTATATTTTAATTTTTCCTTATATTTTTAGTTATAATATATTTTACTTTATATGGGATAGTAATTTTATGTATTATTTATTATTGATTCATAGTGTATAGTGTTAGTTTTTTAAACTATTTACCATGGAAACGGTAACAAGAAAAGTGCATATACAAAGGTATACTGAGAAGCAAAGAACGTCAAATAGGAATGAACATTTTCAATTATTTTACTAAAACAATGAATGTCACCAAAGCAGTTAGGGAAACATGGAAAGCCACTAAATGTTCCCAAAGGACTATTTACATATTAAGAGAGGAACAAAAATGTTGTACTTTGCAGACTCCTTGAAAAAGAAAGCAAAAGCGAAAAGGGAAACAAAAAAATTCAAGAACGAACACATCATCATACAAAGTGGTGGTGTTCGTCGTCTTGTCCATTCTTTGTTTTTCAACAACTTGCCCCCTATTTTAAGTATTATTTTAGCAAGGGTAAACGCAGACAACACATTGCCAATTTCTCACGAACTTCCTTATACAGATTTTTGCAGAAGATGGGTTTTAAGTAAGAATGGAGGGGAAAACAAGAGTGCTTTCATTGAAAGGGATGACATTATTAGGTGGTGTCATAAGTATTCGAAGAATACTAAGAAGTTCAGAGATGAAGGTAGACCTATTATTGTTACAGATGAATCATGGGTAAATGTTGGACATAGTGTTTACTAGGAGTGGAAAGATACTACCATTCAGAGTTCTCAGCAAGCATTTCTTGAGGGGTTAAGTATGGGACTGAAGCCACTACGGGCTCGTGGACCACGCTTTGCGATGGTTCACGCTGGAAATGGCAATGGCTTTGTTGAAGGTACTGAGCTCATGTTTTTGTGCAAGAAAAACACAGCAGATTCTCATGATGAAATGGATGGTGACGTTTATGAAAAGTTGTTTTCAGAACAATTACTAGCTAATACACCTGAAGGAGCTGTTATCGTAATCGATAATGCAGCCTATCTATCACAACAGAAGGTGTGAAGCGATCCCGACCACATCATGGCGTAAAGATAAAATAGCTGAGTGGCTTAGCCATAAGAACAGTGATGTTGATGACGAAATGTTGAAACGGGAAAGCTGTATTTGGTTTTGAAACACAAACACACATTTTAAAAATACAAGGTGAATGAGATGACGAAGGCGGTGGATCTAAAAGTCATTCGTTTGCCTCCACATCATTGTGAACTTAACCCTATAGAGATAGTATGGGGTCAAGTAAAAATATTTATTAAAATGAACAATACTTGTTTTAAGGTTAACGATATGAGGCCTTTAATAGCTGCAGTGTATGAAAAGGTTTCTGTAGAAAACTGGTTCATTATGTAAGTCACATAAAAAAAATTGAAAATGACATGTGGAAAGCAGACGGACGAGCTGCAAGATGACAAGGAGCAGTTTTTAATAAGATTAACTTCATCATCTTCATCGTCCCCTGTGTCATCTCCTCCACCCACAAGTCCACCTACTTACTCTCAAAACTTTGAGTTACCTGGGCCATCCACTAAACACTACTTCACAATTGATGGAGCCACACCTTTGTGTGGGGACAGCGATGAAGCATAAAGGTATTTTTTAGGTTTATACTAATATGTTATTTACTTTACAGAGAGAGCTTAAATTTGCCTAGAATGGTTTTTATAACTTCCACTCCCCCTTTATAATTTATAAAACTATTGTATATCAATTTGTTATGATTATTATTATTATTATGATTATTATTATTAATAATAATTATCATTATCATTATTACTATTATTATCATCATCAGTGGCAGCTCGCCCTAAAGGGCACACCCAAGGGCACGTGCCCTCCCACCTAAACACCAAGTTATACAAACAATTATAAGCTATAATAATAATATTTAAGCTATATAAACAAGGGAAATATTAAAATTAAAATAAAGCTTTTTCTAGTTTTTCTTAAAATAATCATGACATTTAAAATTGCTGAGTGAAAACCTCCAAACGAAGCAACTATCTTCCTGATCGGGGAAAAGTATTGAACGTTCAAGTCAAGGTGGGCAAGAGGAAGGAGAGGGAAGGGACGAGATGCTCAGAACAGCTCTGCGCAACTCTAAATGGGGTGCTATTTTGAGTGTTCCCCTGTGAGTAGAAGCTTGGAGATAGAGGTGTCTTGTCTGGAGTAGGGGGTGCATGTCACNTGTTTAAAGATTTATGCCATAGAACAGGCTCTAGGATTTTATCAAAGAAAGTGGCAACTGAAAGATTAACCTGGGCGAGAGAGACAGTTAATAATAGAAATAAATTTTAGGTGCATATATCCTAGGGGCAATTTTCAACAAAATGTATTTTTAGTGTTTAAAAATGTAATAGTTTAAATGAAAGAATTTAATAATCATGAAAGACTTTAATAATTATTTATAAATAAAGAAATAACACCTAAATATTAAATCCAATACTAAGACTTAAAAAAAAAAAAGACTAACAACTTATCATTTTAATGGTTTAGAAAAATTTGGGGTCGCTTTGTCAGTGAATAGCTTTGTAATTTGTTTAAATGCTTAGATTATTAAGAGAAAAGAGAGGGAAGATTGGATAGTATTTTTGTACAAATTGATTAAACAGGTCTGGGGTTGATGAACGTAATTATTATTTTTTATTAATTTATTTCTTTTTTTATGTTTCACAGGTTTTCGTTTTAACAGCAACGAGATTATCGCATTCTCACTCACAGCCGCTGCACCATTTGAGCTCATTTTAGAAATAACACAATACTGTAATTGTAGGAACTTTGAAAGAAATGCAATGGTGTAATAACACATTTTTTATCAAAGACGGCATCAAATATTTTATAATAAATTATATTTGATCAAAGAAATATGTGTTATTTCTTTGATCGAAGATAATATATGACACTGTAATACCGGCCGTAGAAAGGACATATTTTTTCCCTTGCTTCTCACATCCCCATCCATTGTAAAGTAGCCAAATACTTGTCAATTCCTTCAAGGTCAAGCTTAATATTTTCAGGCCATCCCTGAAGAACAGTTAACCAGCGTGTTTTGTCACTAGTCAATCGTGCACAAATGTTTAAAGCTGTAGGCTAATTTCTTATCATTCTTTGTTCAATGGTTTGAGTGTTTAAAAAATTGATTCTGAAGTTAATTCTGTGCAGTACATATGTTCATAGTAACATTAGTTTTGATGAAAAGCTTTTAATTAAGAATTAAGGCAGGCCAATGCCAATTTTAAATATAGACTGTTCTTCCTCAAATAAATCACGTACCTATCATAGACATTTTAATAAAAATATTTATGATAAATATAAGTGGATGTGCGGGTGTGAAGTGACTAACAAATTATTTTGTTTCTTTTATTTGCTTTCAAAGGAAGAATCTTCCATATGGATTAAAGGTGGTTTTTCTGATTTAAAACATTTATCAGAAAGAGATAAAAGAAGCATAATCTATCATTAAATCATTTAAATGCAGCAGTGGACTACAATGTATTGGGCAAAATAGATATTCGGGTGCAATTAAGTAGTGTGTATGTTCAATGAAAACGTTTTACGTTGCTTAATAATGTGTATTCAATTCTGTGGGGCTTTTGAATTAGCTTTACATGGTCATGATGAGAGGGTTACTTCTGATAATTGTGGTATTTACTTAGGTTTAATTGATTTTGCAGCTGAGCTAGTCTCTGCTCTTGCATTCCATTTGAAAGAATCAAATGTGTTTAAAGGTACCTCCAAAACCATCCAAAATGAACTTTTGGATTCAATGTTTCAAGTTTATCAAACTGAAGTAGAGACCCAGATAAATTCAGCAAATTTTATTGCAGTCAAAGCTGGTGAGACTACTGAGTTTTCCGATCAACAACAAATGGTAATTATAATTAGATACTTTTTGATGGGCAAATTTGTAAACGATTTTAGTCTTTTATCAAACCATTTGGATGTACAGCACAAATTTTATCCAAGGCCAATCCAAACTCCAATCACTATTAGTTATAAAATCAATTGCTAGGTAGGGTAAGAACATATTTTAGTACATCTGTGTTGTTGTTATAAAATCGGACCTTAACTTACATCAATAGTAAGTTAAGGTCACATTTCCTTTACACCCGGAAAAAGTGAAAAAAGTGTGTACTACAAAAAATTATAGTAAAACTAAACAATAATTATAATATAATTGTTTAATTTTATAAGAAAATGTTATAACTAAATTTTTAATAGGGTAATGCAAAATAAAATAATAAACATTTTCTCATTCGAAATTTTGTTTTTAAGTTTACTTAAATCCTTTCAATGCAGTATTAAGTCTATTTTTAGCATTTCTTAGAAATTCAAGAAAAATTCTGTCACTGCTTAATCTAGAATTTGAATGAAGATTTCAGGACATAATTAAATTTAGTATAAAACAAGAAAACTTAATTCTTCTTCCGCAAAAAGGGTTTTCTTCTTCACAGTTACAATGAACTTTCTTTTGCAGCATGCTATCATTTCATATTTAAGACATATCACTTACATAGCTGGATTCAGCATGAAAAACTGAATAAAATAAATCCTTTCCTAGCAGAATCAGGTAGGAATAACTATTAAGTTTACGCACTCTAATTACAAGTTAACTTTAACTTTAGTTTTCTCAAGGTGTTTTTAAACATTATTAAAAAAATATATTGAGATAAAAAAAATCTAAAAACAGCATACATTTCTTTATAAGAAAATATCAAAAAAGCAAAATTTGTCTGGGGTAAGTTAAGGTCCCTTTTCCTGTGGTGCATCACGTATATGGGTGTTCATTGTGATTAACAAGATGACTCCCTTGTAGTGTAGTACAACACTGTCCATTTTAAAGTACTCACTATATGATTAACAAGATGACTCCCTGGTAGTGTAGTACAATATTATCTATTTTAAAGTACTCACTATGTGGCATGACGGTTTCCTGGGTTGAGACAATGATGGCCTTGTCTCTAGCAGAAAGCACCAGAGACAGACACACCAAGTGGTCCTCTCTGCCCCCATGGAGGTTACGGACCATAGTTAGAAGTCTGACACAGTGGGGGTCAGTGCGAGGGTCAGAGAACTTGTCTACGCACAGCCATGTGGAGTAACTGAGACCTGTCTGGGGTGGGAACATCCGGTCACCTAACGAAAACACAACACACCTCAATAAAATAGCGCTAGTATTTTGTTTGCAGTGGCTCTGTCTTGTACAAGACAAAATAACAAAGAAGAAGACTGTCTACAAAAGAGATTAACAGTGATGGATGAGTCAGCAGTAGCTGCTAGAACATGAGCGCTGCGCGCCCTTTGTTTTGTTCCTTGGAGCATTATGTTTTGCTTCCCGCTTGAAACTTTTCAGGAAAGGGTCAATCCCGCCCAACCAACGGGAATAGATAAATTCCCGATTTTTCCCCCGAGGGTTCGGGATCCCGTACACCCCTAGTGATGCCAGGTGTGTACACAACATTTTAGAAGGGAAAACAGAGCATACAAGACCTGCTGGCAGACTGAGATGTCGCTGGGAGGTTACTGTTATAATGGATTTGAAGGAGGATGTAAGGTTTGGGATTGGATGGAGATGTCTCAGGATAGGGTTGAATGGCGAGCTTATGTTATGACAGGCATGAACATTTGAGACTCTTAAGGCTGGAGAGTTTGTTAGTTAATTAATTAGTTAGTTAATTAGTTACTAACAGCTATATCTGAGGGGTAGTTTTGTATATATTTTTTAATTTATATTTATATACTTTTTGATTGGGGTCTGCGAGCTTGGGTTTTTTTCATTCGAGTCGAGTAATTCTAAAAGCTGTCGAGTGTGAGTATATTCATAAATCATAATTTTAAAATGTGAAAGAGTATATATTTGTTTATTGTAAAAGTAAATATCACATCTTTAAAATTTGAGATCTAAAAAATATACTAAAACACATGTTCTTAAAATATGAATGACAGTCATTCTTATAAATATAAATACTTTTGGAAAAAGGGTTAAATGGAAATATCGGTTTTAAAATTATAAATAACGCTTAAAAAACACAATTTAAAAATTAGAACACCGCTCAAATAAAATTATAGGGCCTAGTAAAAATAATAATTAAAATGGTTTTAACACTCATGTCTTTAAGGATATTAAAATTACACTAACAATTATTATTAAAAAAAAAGTAATATAATGAATAATTGCATGATGGTTTGGAAATGTATAACAAGACAGTGTAGAAACACTGTACAATGATGTTAAGTAATTGAAAGTGAAGGAAGCCAACCTGAAAGGAGAGTTAGGCTAGACCTGGCTAGAAAAACACTTCTCTCTTCTTTTCTTCTTAAACTATTGCACTATTACACTCCACATGTTATTTTATATTTTTGGAACTATTCCTTTATCATTTGAAGAGACACATTGAAAACACACAAAACACAAAGAAAGATATGCTATTGAACTTTGTGTTTCTAGAATGATTTGAAATATGTAATATGTGTTGTGTGTGTTTTCAACTTGTTTCGTCAAATGATAAAGGAATATTTCCGAAAATTTAAAATAATGTATGAAGTGTAAAAGTGCAATAGTTTAAGAAGAAGAGAAATGAAGAGAGAAGTGTGTTTTTCTTTCTAGGCCTAACCTAACTATCCTTTCAGGTTAGCTTCCTTCACTATCAATTACTTAACATCATTGTACAGTCTTTCTACACTGTCTTATTATATACCTTTTGAGACATTTCAATTTAATTTTCAACATTTTGATTGTGTACACAAAAACCAATCTTTTCTTTTGAGTCGTCAGCTATTAGAAGGGGGAAAAATTAATTGGTTTAAATGTTTACAGTAAAATAAAGTTAATTCATGATGTTAATTTATGTATCCACACACCTGTCCCAATTCCACCCACAACATTGCTTTCCGCTGCTCCTAAAGCCCCTACAGGGACCACGCTAGTCCCTGAAGGGCTCTGAGGAGCGACACTGGGCAAGTACAAACAACCAAAGCCCTCTGCAGACATGTCTAGCTCTACAAAGGGAGGTAAGGTGGTGCTGCTGTGGGCTCTGAAGTCTCGAGGGGTTGTCATGGATACCAGTGTCTTCACTCGTGTTAGTGGCACGGGACCCCCTGGCTTGCGGTGAGGGGGCCGCCTGGGGTAGCAAGTCTCCATCTCGTCTATTGAGAGGGAGCATAGTGGATCTCCTAGTCTCAGGAAGTCTCTGGAACAATCACACACAATAAACTCACAGCTAACACACAACAAATAAAATATTAAGATGTAAGGGTGTGCAAGGCTTCAAAAACTTGAACTTAGATTCAATAGCAAAAATTCTGGATTCAAAAATCACTAATCATCGATTAACAATATTTAAAGTTAAAATACACATTTAAGTTAAAATTTCTGTTATTTTGTGTTGATATGTACATCACAGATTAAGGCTCATTTGACCAAAAAATAAAATGATTAAATTATGCAGAGGCGGAAATGTTGAATGATGATGATGATGATGATTAAATTACATGTTATGATAGTAACTTAATTTATCAGCTTAGGAACAAAATATATTTATCATGTTTGTACTATAACATTTTGTAAATTATATTTAATATTCAAAAATATATATTTATGCAACATTTTTCTTTTCCCAACATTAAATATTTGAAATTCAATTCGGTTTCAAGAATATTTCATATTTGATTTGACTTCATTTGACTTCACTGTGACTTGATAAAGAAGACGTCACAAGACCCTATTAAGTTATATGTATCATATAAGCAAGAGGTTTTTTTTTCTTTCAAACTATATTTAAAATCTATAATAATTTAGGATAACTTTCTTCTCACTAAGAGAGAGTGCTAAACTACATTGTAAACTTGTTAATTTAATCATCTCACTATTTTTGACACTTATTTGATTGATCCAATGGATCGAAGAATTTGCATCATACATCCAAGTTACTAATCATTTCCAATCACTTCCTAAGCTTCCTTTGCTAAAGCCATCAAATACCTCCTGGGTCTTTCTTTGCTACCATAGTTTAGATTTTGCAGTTTTTACACAAATATTCCATTAAGGAGTATTTAATTAAACTCAAACCAAACCATTCCAACACCCACTCCTAATTTTTTAAATGAATGAACTAGAATTTTTCTGTAAATGAAGAGCTTCTTTTTCCTAGATAAATACTACCTTTGAATTGAGTGTACTGCTAATGACACTAGAGGAAGGAAAATATCATACTTTAAAGTTCAAGCCACTGAGCCGCTAGACATATACTACAAGGTAACGTACCTGAGGTTTTTGGGTTTAAGGCACTGAGTCGCTAAACATATACTGCAAGGGAGCATACCTGAGGTCTTTAGGTTCAAGGCACTGAGCCGCTAGACATATACTACAAGGGCACGTACCTGGGGTCTATAGGTTCAAGGCATTGAGCCGCTAGACATATACTACAAGGGAACATACCTGAGGTCTTTGGGTTCAAAGCACTGAGCCGCTAGACATATACTACAAGGAAATGTACCTAAGGTCTTAAGTTTCAAGGCACTGAGCTGCTAGACATATACTACAAGGGAATGTACCTGAAGTCTTTAAGTTCAAGGCACTGAACTGCTAGACATATACTATAAGAAAACGTACCTGAGGTATTTAGGTTCAAGGCAATGAGCCACCAAACATATACTGCAAGGGAACGTACCTGAGGTCTTTAGGTTCAAGGCATTGAGTCGCTAAACGCTCCAGCATATACTGTAAGGGTGGATGCAAAGGGTGCGTCTCCTCCTCCAAGGCTACACTGCCACAGCTGAGTAGTCTACCAGGCAGGCCCGCCTCGCACATCACTTGCTGGTTGCGTTCTGATCGTACTAGAGACTTGAGCACCTCTGCAGTATACATCTGAAGGGTCAGGGTCACCTGTAACATGTTGTTCATAAGAAACCATCTTATATAACATATCTTTCTTCATATGAAATAAGTGACCATATTAGAGTCCTGTATCATATAATAAACATTGCTATTTTCTTAAAGTTATTCAACAAGTGATTTGTTATTTTAAAACATGACTCATACCAAGATGGAGGTTGAAGGTATCAACAGGGATTACTTACTTGCTCCTGTACTGAACATTGAAAGGAGGATAGTGGGACAAGGCCTAAACACTGTAGGGCTCAAAGTTCACAATTAAAACACACAATTATATAATGTTGAGGTACATCAGTCCCCTTCTTCAGCAGAAGAGAGTAAAACGTTGTCTTTTACTGAAGTAGGGGACTTATGTACCCTGAAAATTTTGTGTTTATGTTGGTTTTTTTTTTAATCGTGAACTTTGAGGCCTACAATTTTCTGGTGTATAGGCCTTGCCCTTCTATCCTTATTTTAATATGAAATGTAATACAGGCGTTTGGTGCCATTTTTACTTTGTTTACTTTCTCTTAGGCATTAGGGATTCGAAAGTTCATTGCCGCACTTATAAAAGAACATAAACTACCCCTATCTTTAGTTAGTTCCATCCAGTCCATCTCACTATACCCTATCCTAATGTTAACCTCTCATATGCGTCTAGATATATATATTTCCACTGGTCTCGTCTCATTTGGTTTGAACATTAAAACCGTGGAAAGCAGTTCTAGTTTCTTCCATCTGTTCTGCAAGTCCTTCTCACTGTAACCTGCGAGATTTGACTACCCTAACAAAATCTTGTGGTGAGGACAGTGTATGTAAATAATTAGTATGAAAGCTTCTTCTCCAATAACTTCAACCTATTCTGGACCAAATATTTTCCTAAGTAGGCCTACTTTGTTTCCGAAAACTCAGTTTATTATCATCTTTTAAGGTAAAAGACTATAAACCATAAATAACAACCGGTAATTTGTCAAAAACACCATCAAATGTTTCCAGCCTGTGGCCAGGTCAGTTTAGTAAAATACCTCCATCTTCCCTATCTTTCCAACACTCTTCCTTTTTTAATCGCGTCCATGCTTCTTCTCTCACTTACACACCTTCTGTTATCTGCTCCTTTCATCTCCCTCCCATCTTTTTCCTCCAGATTTCATCTCCATCATTCTCTTTAGTATTTTCCAATTTTCCATCCTCAATACATGACCATACCACCTCAGTCTTGCTTCCTCTACTACCTCATGTACTCCCTGTACCATTCCCAGATAACTTCATTCCCATGGCCTCAAATTTACTAGTCTCTCTTACATTCAACGTCCATGTTTCTACTGTATATGTGACAATGGGTACAAAGTACACCCTGTACGAGTAATTATATAATTCAATTTTAAGATAATTAACATTTCCTAAATATTTTTTATTGTTTGATTAGGAAAATTAAAAAAACTTGTATTGCTATAGTAAATTTAGTTAAGCATATGTTAGAGCATATTTTTACATAAAAAAGTTTTGTTTTTTTTAATTTTTTTTTGTATAGGAGAAACTACCGAAAAGAGGGATGTAAACACTTAAAAGGGGGCAAGCAGAATACAGCTTTTACAATAAAAAGATGAACACGGTTCATTCACATCTAACATTACTGCCATAGGACAAAGTGATAATAGCTTCCTCTTGAAGACAATCAATCGTTACCACCCACTTCCTTGACCTAGGTTTCATTCTATTAGTATTCATTAGAAGAGAGTATGAAATGCACAATGTAGATATCTAAAAGAGAATGCCATAAAACCAAAGACAAATTGGTAAAGAATGATAGACTTGGTTTAGTGATACTTTTAATTTTGATTTTCTATCTGTGAGCTTGTAATAAATACAGTTTTATTTATTTGACAAGAGAGTAACCCAGATTGAGCTTATGCAAACTGACGAGGTTAAACTCGATTCAAACAAAATTTTCATAAGCTTGCCATGTTAAATAGCACTTTAACATTCATCATGTGAAGTGTAAGGATGAGCTGGATAGGACGTACTTCGTATCCATAGTCACGCATGAAACAGAAACCTGAACATTGGAAGAAAGAGAGACAAGGAATATTGAGGCTATGGGAATAAAGCTATCACCAGGAAAAACAGGATTAGAAATAAAGTTGTCTTGGCAAGAGTTGCGGTACAGAGAGTACATGAGATAGTAGAGGAAACCAAGGGTGAGAGCGTATGGATATATCATAAGGATGTAAAAGGAAAGTATCCCAAGAAAAAGATGGGAGGAATAGATAATAGCAAGTGTGGGAATGAAAGAAAAGGAATATGTGAGACTAAAGGAGGAAGAATGGAAGGACAGAGGGAGATTGAGGTATTTTAATTGGCCAGAGGCTGGAAATGTTGATTATAACATTATAATTATAAATTATTTCAGTCGTTTAACATAAGTGGGGATATTAACAGCAGAGGAAGGGTTTAGAGGAAGCTTAGAATTCCTGGCTGGTCCCCAAGAGAGAGCAAACCAGAAAACATACCTGAGTCTCCACAGGGTGCTGTATGGATGGCAATAGGTGTAGCATGGCCACTACCACACCTGGATGCACCACTATTGGATCAGGCGCAGGTGGAGTGAGGTTCAAAGAGTTCACCACTGTGCGTTTACCCCCACCAGGAGAGTCCGGGGGTAGTTTTTGACTCTGGAATATGTTTGGGTTTTTTTTACAAAAATAACTGCTATAAAATGTATATATTTGTGTTTGAGACAATAATCTGAAATAGCTTTTAAACATAAATCTAATCTCACTACGGCAATTAATTATATGCATCTATGTTCGAGTAATCTTGATTGGAGTGGAAAAGTTCAATCCAATCACACAAAACTTATTGATGACATCTAATCAGCTGCACAAAAAATAGAAGGTACAACCTGCTAGATGTTTGAATCAGAGCCCCATACTTAAAACAGGTCTATTAAGTTATACTACTAGACGATAATGAAATTATTCCTAGCCACTATGCATAGTCCTCAAAATCAAGAATAGTTTTGGGAAATCTTATTTTTTAAATCTCTAAATTATAAATATTAGTCCTTAAAAAATTTGGTAAAGTTTTTAATAAATTTAGGGATGTTACCAATTCAATTTTGTAAAGATATAATTAATCTATGGAAAAATTATGTATATATTTAAATAAAACACTTATCAGTGGAATTTACATATTTGAAGAGTTTGTTATTACAACTAAACTACAGTAAGTAATTTTGTGCAGAATATATTTACCACCAGATAATATATGTTGCTCATTAAGGAAAATCTATTTTCACTTTTTGAGGCACATTTTGTTTTATATGTATAAAGGTACAGTAAAGAGGTATAGTTACAAACTACAAATATGATATGGTTTTTAGTTATTACTACTATAAGAGAAACACAGTTCACACCTTTACAATGACAAAGAGGTAATGGCTACCTCTTGAATTAAGTTTCATGGCATCAGCTCGCAAACAAGCTATACCAACCATCTTCCCTAAATTAATAATACAAATACTAATAAACAGATAAAAATTCAAAATTAAATATGCTGTGGAGGGGGAAGTATAAGGTAGATAAATGTTCTAGAACAATTGATGTAAATCTACTGTGAGCATAAATTATTAATATTTGTTTTCATTTTTTCCAAGAAGAGTATCATATTTATACTATATGTGTATATATATATATATAACTATCATATTTACATTTTAAATAATGTACTTGAACCAAAAAATTGTGATAAGTGGCAAAATAAACATTTAAAGTCATTAAATTTAGCTATCAGTTAATATTTATAAAATAGGTTATTAAGATGAAAAATTATTTGAGCAGTCCGGTAGTTATGAACTTTTTATTTTTACATCATTTACATATTACAGTCTGTGGCCTGGGTCAGTATTTTATTTAAGTCAAATTTTTTCCACTACCGGCTTGCTAGGCCTGTCGTAGCAAGTTATGAACTAGTGTTGAATATTTTTTGGTATTGTCACCCGTTAAATATACCCTTTTATCTATTCTCCTTCTCTTGTATGTAACACACAAGGAAGTGACCTTGAAATCTACTCTCTAGCAGTACCTCTCTCTCATCCATCTATCTCTATCTATCTATCTCTCTGATCACAGACCTTGAAGACCATACAAGCTACCTCCACTAAACTTTATACTGAGCCTTCTCTCTCCATTCAATCATCCTCGGAAATCAAGTGACTATAATGGTAACAGCGCCTATATAGGATACTCAAGATACAGCCAGTCCCAAGCCTGAGTAATGCAGGAGGGTTGCTAATGAATTACCAGCCAGTCATGTAAAAACAAGCCAGGTTTCAAATTCTATCAGCAGTCTCAGTTGTCTGCTACTCAACTTAAAAAGAGTGTTGAGTCACCACTACATGACTTTCCAATGTAAAGTGTGAACTGTGTTCTTTTCATTGTAAAAGCCATTTTGTGTTTGTTCCTTTTATATTTTTTATCCACAGTTTTTGTACCTTCTTCCAAATATAATGAATGCACTATATAACTTTGTGCTTACACAGATAAAATCAATAGGTGTAAATAATATGCTTCTAAAAGCCATCGGCTTGATCATCATAAATGATATATATATGTTGGTATTTTAATATTATCTTATTATATAAGTCCAAGGAACTTCAGAGGAAACACACTCACTTGTTAATATGAGAAATGAACAATGTGTCTATGGTTGTTTAAATGGATGTTATTTAGGAATTGTTCTAAAGGTGGTTAGTGACAATATGGAAAAGATAAGTATCCATAAAGTGTAAGGAAGTATTGTATAGGGCATACATCAAACCCAAAGCTAAGTATGCAGCAGAAATATGGACACTGGATGAAAGAGAGACCAGGAAGGTTGAGACCATGAGGATGAAGTTTTTGAGGAGAATGCTGTCACCAAAAGAAATAGAATTAGAATTGAAGATGTGCAAACATAAGTTGGGCTAGAGGAAGCATATGAGAGAGTAGAGTAGAGGAAGTAAAGGTGAAATGATATGGGCACATAATAAGAATGGAAAAGGAAATAATCCCAAGGAGATTGATAGAGTTAAGTTTGGAGTGAAAAAACTGCAAGGTAGACCAAGGAGGAGATAGGTGTAACAACAACAAGTTTGGAGAAGAATGGGCAAAAATAAAGTAGGAAGAATGGTGAAAGAACAGAGGAAGATGGAGGCATTTTACTAAACTGACCCGGCCACGGGCTGTAAACAGTTGATAGTGATGATGATGATGATGATTCAGATGTAACCGTCTCAGAAAGATGCATGGTGACTCACCATGAGCTTCTACTAGTTCTATTACCTCCGAGTGGTGTCGACGGTGTGTGGGAGATTTTAGGGACACCACAGTCATGTTGTTGGGCTTGTCATATGAGTCTAAGGCCACGTCATACAGGAGTCGCAGCACAATACATGTGTAGGCCAGCTGCGCAGGGATATGAGATGGAATGCTGGTAGGACATAAATATTAGTTAGTTTACATTTACGAATTATCATATTTACTAATTCACAGATAATATTTGAATACAAGCTTCATTTTAAATTCAAAGGCTGAGGGGAGAAAAAAATTTATCAAAATACAAGCATCATACTATATAAATACAAAATTGAATGTCAAATACACTAAATCAATCTTTTTACTTTCAGATCCTGCATCTTGTAAAGAATTATGAACATAACAGAATATAACATTCATAAATTCAGCAAAATGGGAATGAAGGAATGAAGTTATCTGGGAAAGAGTGGGGGTACAGGGAATATATGAAATAGTAGAGGAACCAAGAGTGAGATGGTATGGACATATAATGAAGATGGAGAAGGGAAGACTACCAAAGAGAATAATGGAGATGGAGTTTGAAGAAAAATTACTGTTAGGGAGACCAAGAAAGAAATGGGAGGTGCAGATAACAGAAAGTGTGTGAGAGGAAAGGAATGAAAGCAATTAAAGGAGGAAGAATGGTGGAAAGGATGGAGGAAGATGGAGGAATTTTGCTAAATTGACCCGGCCACAGGCTGGAAACAGCTTCTGATTGATTGATTGATGATGATGATGATGATGATGGTGATGATATTTAGTTAAGTATTAAATTTATGGTCTGGTTGTTAAAATTTTCTATAATTGTGTTGGGGTTGAACCACAAATAAGCAGTTGTAAAGCTCAAAAAAAAAAAAATTAAAATTAAAATAAAACATATTGTTATTTTACTCGAATCTCAATTCTGATATTTTGTCAAATCCTTGAATTTCTAATATCCTTAAGGATTCGAGGGTTCAAGTATCCCACCCATAGTAATACTACACATGGTAGAAGGAATAAGGAAAAGTTTCATGAATCAGGAACATCTAATCTTAGTGTTCGTCCTTCTACTCCTTCTTCCTCTAACTGTACATTTCATGAACAACATGCAGACAAGTATAAAGAGGAGTAAATAATGAGTCATCCTTCACTAGTCACAAAATGGAGCCCAAAAATAGCAAGATCGAAAATAAGGAACCCATGAATCTGTCAAGGTTGAGCCAAAGTATCTTATCTATTAAAAAGATTCACTCAAAAATTCAAATACTCAAAAATACCAAGCAAATAGTATATTTCCAACATCTTTAAATTAAAATAAAAAATTGATTGTAAATATATCTCTGAGTAACTGTTTTTATTACATGAATCATCAAACATTGTTGGGTGTATTAAAGTCTATCAATAGAATGAAGTTCTAAATATTTCAAAATTGGCCTTGACACTTACAAAGCTTTACCAATAAAAACAATGATAGCAAAAATTCACATTTGTGTTCAATTTACTCTATTCCCTGTTTTTATATAATTATTTTATACCCCAAAATTTAAATTGGCCAATTTATCAATTAGGCAAATTTCTGCCCACTCAGTGAACTGGCTTATTCAGTCCATTGACCAATTACTTCATAAACTAGGAAGCTCCAAGCATTACCTAAGTCATGAAATGGACAACTTTTTCCCCAAACCGGGAAATGTAGAAACTAGAAACCGGTTTGATCTAAACATTTAATCATTTTAGAATAAAGGTTGGGTTTAGTTAGTTTGGGTTGGTGAATGAAAACAAATTTTAGTTAAAATAGCAAAATAATTTTACTTCATCAAATAGGCAAGAGTTTGTGTCCAGTTCATGAAATAGTCAAAAGAAGAGGCCAGTTCACCAAATGGACATAAATTTACCCGATTTGCAAAATAGACAGTTTCTATAATTTGGTGTAAAATATACATAACAAAAATTTGTAGATATTGAATAATATGTAAGAGTAACGTAATTTATCAATTTTGAATAATATATATATGTAGAAAAATATCAACAATTTTATATTTTTTCCAGCATAAATAAACTCTTATCAAATATTCAAACATTTATTTGGCTTCAGGAATAATTCATATATTTGATTGGACACCCTTTGTTAGAGACGGGTAGCTGACATCTAAGCTCAGTCTGTAGCATGTTTGTATACTCAGCTAAGGGTTGCGGGTTCAATTCCCGGCATGGCTGAAAAATTTATCATTGGTGAAATGTGAGTTTACCCTTTCACAATGATAAATTATGTGTGGAGACTGGATGTTGTGACTGTCCTAGTCTAAGTTATATTAAAAGGCATATGAAGCTATGACAGGCCTAGCAAGCCGGTAGTGGAAAATATATGGCTTGAATAAAAAATTGACCCAGGCCACAGGCTGGAAATAGTACCTATTGGATGTAAAAAGTTCGAGATGGGTGTAACTTACACTAATTAACACAACAGAAACAGTATTAAAAAGAATAATTTTATGAGATAGTATCAAAATTGACCCAAAGAGATGATGGATAATCACAAAAGGAAAAAACACACTTTCTGGGCATTCAATCAGGACTGTACCCCAGTACCTTAAGAAAGAGTTAGGAGTGCAAACTAATATATCGACTTTGCTAAATTGCAGCAGCATTGTTAGAATAACAGTCTGAGAGGTTAGAGGAATTCTATAAATAAGATTATCTTTAAATTAAATTTGTGTAACAAACAACTGTATCGTAACTGG
The DNA here is from genome assembly GCA_902151455.1 of Timema bartmani. Taxonomy (NCBI): domain Eukaryota; kingdom Metazoa; phylum Arthropoda; class Insecta; order Phasmatodea; family Timematidae; genus Timema; species Timema bartmani. The sequence continues at coordinate 98,779 of CABFWB010001236.1, forward strand.
GCAGTATATAAACCCTAGTAATTTCTGAAATGTATGTAACAAATAATTTGTTCTTCACTGATGGCAATGTACTAACAGAAATCAAGGCTAATCTTCATAATTTAAGTTCAACATTGAAAGGAGGACAAAAGGGCAGGCCTACATAATTAAAAGAAAATTGTAAGCCTCAAAGTTCACAATTTAATTATGTAATTTTCGGGGTACATTAGTCCCGTCTTCTGCAGAAGTGTGTTATGTGTTTTGTTGTGTTTTAATTGTGAACTTTTAGGCATACAATTTTCTGGTAGCTGTATAGACTTTTCCCTTCAATCCAAGGGCGCCCGCAGAATTTTTCTCCAGGGGGTAAGGCGGGGCAAACCAGGGGGTATGGAAAATCCCCCCAGTAGGCCGGAGGGTTCAGGGGTCCTCCTCCGGGAGAATTTATTAGATTGAAACCTCAAAAGACGCTTTTAAAGGCAATCCTTGTCACTTTAAAATAAGATACAACATTAGAAAAATGTTTCAAACATCTAATATGTATGCAACCTCAAAATCTCAGGAGGGCAATTACCCCTTCTGGCCCCCCTGCTTCTATCCGCATTTCAATTTTTAATTTAACAGAGCATTTGTCTTAATTATTCAACGTCATCCAATTGCAGAGAAAAAATAAACAAACTTGGTAGTTGATAAAAACACATACATTTGTACAAAATCAAAACTAATGTTTGCTTAGAGTTATATGGGGGATGAGTGGGACTTTAACCCCACCAGAAACTTAGCTATGTCACTAATATGGTCATGTGCAAGAAGACTAACCTGGGTTGAAGCACATTCCCAGTGAAAAGGTTATGAAATGTACTCTCCTCTCTGAGAACTAACGTTTCATCACATTCATCCAAGGACTGCTCAGAAGAGAAGCAACCAAGTAGTCGCAGAGTATCACACAGGCTGCTCATACAGATCTGACAACACAATACAATTATTACAAAAATGTCAACTTGATCTTTCTCTTCCTCGCTCTCTCTCTCTCTTTGTGTTTATGTCATCATTAAAAATAAGATGCATTCATCATGAAATTAAACATTGAAAAGAGGATAAAAGGGTAAGGCCTACACACTTACCAGAAAACTGTAGGCCTCAAGTTCACAACTAAAACATACTAATTGTTAACTTTGAGGCCTACGGTTTTCTGGTAATTGTGTAAGCCTTACCATACTATCCTCCTTTCAATGTTTAATTTAATATAGCTCTATTTGGTGCAATTTTTCCTTTGCATACATGTATCATGATATGAGTTACAGAGTATATACATTCAGCCACAATATATACTTTATAAAATGACACCTCAATCATTTCAAAACCTTTCAACAGGTTAACAAACAGCTACATACTTGTTTCATCATCTCTACTCACAAATTATTTGCTGACTTTCGCAGGGCTTACAGAACTAAATTTGTACTTCCACAAGTGTCAAGGTTTAAATATCAGCCGGATGCAATGGGGGATGATTTCCCACATCAGTTACTGCAATTTTCCCACCCCCACTCCACCTTAATACAGATGCACTTCACCTATTAACAGCCTTCCTAAGTTTCACTTTCTTGCCTTGCTGGATAGTCAAAATAGATGTAGACGGGTGTTAGTTTAACATAAAAATAAATATATAATATGAAATTGACTAAACGTGTAAAAAAAGTAATGAGATAAAGAAGTCTCTGACCTCCTGATGGAAGAACTTGGCGTTGGCGGGCTCAAACCTCATGGCGACAGTAACAGTGTTGAATACCATATGAAGGAGGCTAAAGACTTCCTCCCGAGGAATAGTGTCCCAAGGACTCTCTAGTACCTCCTTCAGACAACCCTCCATAGACACCAGAACACTCATCACATACACAAACCCTCCCACTTTGCGGAACACAGTACGAGTGCGGTGGCTCTCCCGCAGGCACATCAGCAGCGACTGATGACAAATAAACCAAACACTAGTTAATAAAACATGAAAAGACAGAATGATTTCACTATCTAACATGAGATTAGGGGTGTTCTAATTCCATGTTTTCAATTCAAAGCTATAAAATATATTAAATATTCCCGAAGCAGAATTGAAGTTCAAATACGGTTTGTGAATTGTTTTATGCTTGAAAACTAATATAATGTGCTTATCTGTATGAAGTCTCTTCAAAAAAGTTCCCGGACTTTTTTTTTTGGGGCTTACCTATAACTTATTCAGCCTTGTCACCTTCGAAATGCTCCTCTCCTCGGTTGATACACCGTTCCCAAAGCTGTTCCCACTTCTTGAAGCAATCCTAATGTGTTTTTCGGGTCTCATGTAGATCTGTCTGTCCTTGGTGTTTTCAATTGTATTGTACCTAAGTTTTTTCCCCAGAATTTTTACTCTCCCTCCACACAAATGTGAGTACATTTCTTCTAAATTCAACATTACTTATACCTATCTCATTATCATGATTAGAACATTTGTGTGTAAGATGTAGTGCTAAAAAAAGTATAGGTTCATGAAAAATAGTCCCTTGCATGAGATATAGACATTGTAAGTGGTAAATCGAGCGCGGTTGCCCCTTTCCTTCAGTAAGGCGTAGTTTTGGTCAATAGGTGCATAGCCCATACCTTGAGTATATGAGCTTTCAGAGTAAGAGCAGAGGCAGGAGCCGAATGCATCATACCCAGCAATGTCCCCATGTCATCATCGCCACCTGTACTGAGTATTAATTCTCCAACAATACCTAAAACAATAGAGAAGATAAATTGTAATATCTTATACGAGTAAAAATAAGTAGGGATGCCATATCAGAAATAGAACATGGTTTGTTGTTACCTGCTTCAATTCATAATCAAGATAATACATGAAGATTTAAGTTGATGCTCTTAACAGACATAGTTAAGAAACATGGTAGGTAGATTTTTTTTAATGTTAATGTGAATTTAGTATTCAGAAATTGTACCAAAATTCAGGTCTGTTATTTATTAAAAATATCTTTACCTAAAAAAATTGCAAGTTCCTAAACTAGCATGAGAGCCAGTCGGGTCTGTGTGTTGTAAAAATAATCTTTAATGAGACCTACAACTGTCTTTTCAGCTATTTATATAGATTGAACTCCTAATAAACTGCAAATCCTATTAGTTATCAGCTTTAAGTCATAATAATTACCCCCAAACAATAAATAATATTGCTATAGTGGCCCTTACCACTACAGGACCATACTTCTTTATCTTTCCTCCACCTGTCTAAAAACATAATTGTGGAAACATTCCAAACACACATTTAATGCAACCTAGAGCAAGTAGCCTTAGCGGTAAGCAACTGTATTACAAGTTAAAACAGATTATGAAAAGTAGATCAAGGAAGCAAATCTTTGTGAGATAATGTTTGCAAACAAACACGAGACACACGTGTTTCAATAAGTGACACAGTTTGAGCTAAGTATTTTTGTATTCAAAGTTTTAGGATATACTAATGCCAGATATTTATTTTGAAACGATGCAGTCACTCACCAAGAGCCTGAGTCCTACACTCCCAGTAAGGCACCAGATTGTGGGCACACCTTGCGCCCCCACACTCCCGGAACACGCCAGCATTGCTGGTGTTGCCACTGAGTAGCAGTGTTAGGGCTTCCATCACTACCATCCCAAGACGTTCATTCAGAGCAGGAATCTCATATTCTGTTAAACAAGCAGGATTGTTATAGTCAGCTTACTTTTTGCTAAAACATTGAACACGGCACCGGAGCCATACTTGGACACATATATTTCCATAGTTTCAATGATCAAGCTAAAATGTTCACTTATAAAAGGCAACAAATGGTTTCACACTAACTTTGCTTTCTCTTTGTGTCCCATAACATGTTTTCATTTGACTCATAGGTAAAACTATCTAGGTCATAGCACTTTCAATAAATAAACTGAATATTGACTATTTGTTGACTTAATTCCTCTACGCTTCATGAGAGCAAGATGGCACCCTCAAAATAAGCACTACACGATAATTTGAACATTAAAGCTCTTGATTTAATATTTATTTAATTGAACCTAAAGAAGCTATGAAGACAATGGAATGAATAATTAATTTGGCCTTTCACTCAAATTTAATTTTGTAGAAATAGCTAATGAGGCATTGTAATATTTCATTAAATGTAAAACAATAATAAACACAGAAACGGCTTCCTATTAGGTAAAAAATCAAAATATTCTGAATTTGGTGTTTTTTGTATTAAATTAATAAATGAGAAGGTAGTATTTAACAACTTGTAAACCGAGTGTGTATACCCAGAGCAGACGACCTGCAGAGGCGGAAACGTCGAATGATGATGATGATGATGATGATGATGAGTATTTAACATTAACTTTATAAATTCAGATGTTGGTCTGTATGTATACTTAAAAACTTATCTTTACTTGGGCAATTGTTAGAATCCTACTAAAAAATCCTCTTTATTCCAAATTTATACTTATATTTACTCCTTATTTTAGGAATTATAATTTGATTTGTGATTTTAATTATTATTGTATATTCTGGCCCAGCCTGTATAATGCAGAGAATAGAGTGGTGACAAGTTGGTACGAGATTAGACTTGAGATTTTCAAGCTAAGAGACCTAGTTGCATTGTGACATCTCAGGCTGTCTCAGCAGTTCACTAAAACATTTCAGGGATGTCCCCATTTATTTCATTAAAGAGGGAATTTTTATTTGGTGGTAAATTCAACAGAAGTTGCCGAATAATCCTACTATTGGTGTTGTATTCAGAAATTAACAAAATGTAATACCTAATAGCACTGCTTATCATAAAAATCAAGTTTAAATTTATAAAGTATACTACTCTCTTTATGACTACATATTCCCAAAACAGCAGTATATATTGCACTACTCTCTTTAATACTACATATCCCCCAAAGAAGCAGTATATATTGTACTACTCTCTTTAATACTAAATATCCACCAAAGAAGCACTACTCTCTTTATTACTATATATCCCCAAAGCACCAGTATATATTGCATCATTCTCTTTATTACTATATATCCCCAAAGCAGCAATATATATTGCATCATTCTCTTTATTACTATGTATTCCCAAAGCAGCAGTATATATTGCACTACTCTCTTTAATACTACATATCCCCAAAGAGGCAGTATACATTGCACTAATCTCTTTATTACTACGTATTCCCAAAGAAGCAGTATATATTGCACTACTCTCTTTATTACTACATATTCCCAAAGAATCAGTATATATTGCACTACTCTCTTTATTGCTACGTATTCACAAAGCAGCAGTATATATTGCACTACTCTATTACTACGTATTCCCAAAACAACAGTATGTATTACATCACTCTCTTTATTACTACATATTCCCAAAGCATCAGTATTATATTGCATTACTTTCTTTATTATTATGTATTCCCAAAGCAGCTGTATATATTAAATCACTTTTTATTACTATTTATTCCTAAAGCAGCAGTATATATTGTATCACTCTCTTTATTACTATGTATTAGCGTATAACCCGAATGGGTAGTAAGACGCGGTGCTAAAATTAAAATTAATTAAAATTAAATTACTATGTATTCACAAAGCAGCAGTATATACAGTAAACTCCCGACTATCCGCGGGTAGATTATCCACTTTGCGCCTTAACCGTAGCATCACCAACAGCAGGGGATATGTTTTTGAAAAACACCACATTGTAGGAGAGCACAGGGCTACCGCTTGTTGTAATCAGTAAATCTCTAGGAAAGAGATAATTGCCAGAGGGACAAGAAGTTTATGCAATGGTGGTAGGGAGGGCGGGCCTTTCAGGGTTGTACCTGCTTAATTATCTGTAACAGGAAATCGACACGCTATCTGACAAACTGATGTTACAGAAAATACATAGCGGAATAAAGTAAAAGGAAGCAGCTGCAATGAAGCAGAAGACTAATACAAACTTTTTAAGTGATGTGTCCAATGTGAGTATGCTGTACATTGATTTAGAGTGTTTTATTATTATCTTAGTGCGTAAAATATAATGATAGATTTGTAGACCCATTCACGATAGGTGAGTACTAGTTTGAATTGAATGTGCTACAATATCTTGTTTTACTAAATATGCGGATTATCTGCGGTTTTGTGTTATCCGCGACAATCGTCCCCTTCATTACCACGGATAATCGGGAGTTAACTGTATTGCACTACTCTCTTTATTACTATGTATTCTCAAAGCAGCAGTATATAGTATATTACTCTCTTTATTATTACATATTCCCAAAGCAGCAGTATATATTGTATTATTTATATATGTTTGGTGAAAATGGTATTTTTCTTTACAAAGTAATGAACTAACTGCCGGGGAATTGGGTGTCGTCTCTGTCGTGGAATTAAGTTAGTTTGTAAGTTGAAGCGAAGTGTGGGAGTAGAGATGATGCCAAATAAAATGACGGAGATTTATGTAGGAAAAAGACTACAAGGGAGGCTAAGAAAGAGATGGGAGGAGCAGCGAATAGAAAGTGTGCAAGTGAGAAAAGAAGAAGGCAATTAAAGGAGGAAGAATAGTAGAGGTATTTTACTAAAGTGGCCCGGCCACAGGCTGGAAACTGTTGTTGTTGTTGATGATGATGATGATGATGATGATTATTATTATTATTATTATTATTATTATTATTATTATTATTATTATTATTATTATTATTATTATTATTATTATTATTATTATTATTATTATGATGTGTGATTATATATTTGGTCAGTTAAGAAAATGCACTCTCTTTGTAGGCTTCTTGGTCCAAGGTGTTACTTTTGAAAGAGACTGGACTGCCAATGACGGGGAAATTGGGGTGTGAATCCAGTCAGATGTTCTGAGGGGTTTTTTTCCTTGGTGGTTTTACATTATTTCCCCACTCTAATGTGGGTACACTTCCTCTAAATTTAAGCTTCCTCATTCTTAGCACATAACTGTAATTGGTATGTATGCCTGCATTCCTGACAGATAGTAAGACGTGGTACAAAATAAAAATAAAGTTAAATAACCTAAATTATATCAATTTTAGGGCATGTGTGTAAAAATTTTAATCAAATGGTATACATCATGAGTGAGGATGACTAATGAAAAGAAGATGAAAGTATCAATAAAGGAAGGAATGAATAAATTAGTTTCTTTTTAAGGTCTGATATTAAATATTCTTCTTTCTCCATCACCTATAATTTTAAAGTATTTTATTGTTTACATTTGTTTACTAGTCATTCAATAATTTTTATAATCAATTTGATTACTAAATATGGTGTGTCAAATTCAGATAATTTTGATACCAATAAAAGACAATCTATATTAACCCTTTGAGTGCCAAGAGAAATGACAAAAAAATGTGCTAAAAGTGCCAAGCTATTTTTTTGAAAAATGCAGGAGTTTGTTTAAATTTTAATAACTCATTAGTCTTTGAACTTCTTGCACTCAAATTTTTACATAAACTAGCTAACATGCTTGCCAATCCGATGATATAATTATACATATACTTTTTTAATTTTTAAATATAATTAAAAAATCACTAGCCAAGATTATTTAAAAAAAAATTTTTACTGTCTTATTTAACATTAATTTTTAAGCATTGAAAATTTAAATAGCTTGAAATAGAATAAATCACTGAAAAGAACATAAAAAACTGAGTAAATAACAAAGTTTACAAAAAAAAACTAACATTAGATTTTACGCTAAAATTGGGTTATGCATAGCAGCTGTTTCAGTGACCATCAACTTTAGCAGGGTTATAGTAAAATAAAGTCTATAATAAATAATTGGGTTGGAATCAGAAGGGGACGGTGAGAGGACTTCAAACCTGGTACTTTTGCATAAATATGAAGAGGTTGGGGTGGATTATCCTGATCTTCAAAATTTATTTCATCCCTTTAGGAATAACTAGTATTCACACTCGTGTCATCAATGTCAGCTGCCACTCCTACTTGATCTGATCTTTCAATTTCACTAGAATAAAATTCCTGTTCAGTTTCATTATTTACAAATTCAGAATCAGTGCTTTCAGAATGACAAACAAATTGATCACTCTGGGTTGAGCTGTCAATAAATATTGCAAGTATTTCTGTGTCTTGAATCACAGCTTTCCTCTTAGTAGCCATGTTTACAAACAAGGCCAAAGATAAAACTCATAAAGTAAAAAGTTATAAAATAATTTTCAGGTTCGATATATCGCAAAGACAAATAAAAGTAGCTTGAACATACGAGAATGCAGTGGAAATAAAATCTACTCTATCTGTTGACTTAATACTGAACTAAGAGCTCGAAAACAAGGGATCGCTGTGAGCGACGCTGGCAAGTTTAGCAGATATTTCGTGCATCGCTCTGAGCGACGTTGGCACTCAAAGGGTTAATCAAATTAAGAGTTTATGTATCTCTTTGTCTGTCATGAATGTTGTGTGATATCTACCGCACAAAAAGGTCTGAAATTTAAAAATTAGTAGCCCCTGTTCACGTACATGTGCATCTCAAGGCCAGGATTTTAAAATTTGGATTTGATTTTTTTTTTAATAAATATGGTGTCGGAAGAAATAAAATGAAGAGATTTTTTTTTCTGTCTGTTTGAAACAAATAAAAGCACTGCCCAGGCAATGCCGAGTACTTCTACAAGTATTAAATAGAATTGAGCCAACTTTTGACAAAAATGATTTTAACAACAATAGCACAAAGTTTCATAAGCATAAATGCACATTTAGGTTCAAATTTACAAATAACCAAATATGTAAAATGCCTTCAGTATTTTAAATAAAATTTTATCGACAGGTATTTTCATGGATTCACCTTGATTAAGTATCATTATGAAGACTCAATTTCCAACCATCTCAATCTGGACCAAAGTCTCTTAAGAGGTGGCTGTCGAACAACATCTTATGTTGCATTCTTATATAAAGCTACTTTTCTAAAATGTAGATGTTGGATCCCTAACCTTTTCCCTCTTCCTTGGCCTGCTGTTTTTCTTTGAGCAGTGCTGCGTAGCGGTGGAGACATGTGACAAACACTTCCAGTATCCCAACCTCTCTATACACATCCTTGAAGATTGGGTTGTGCCTTGTAATAGAAAATTGCTGACATTTAACATCTCACTTAGAAGAGTTTTATAAATATCATTTAGAATTAAACATTAGGCCAGATCATGTTTAAAAGAAGGAGCCGGCATACTTACCTTAGTAATGTTGAAGTAGAAATTGTTCAGATAAAATATTAAATAAACACAGAAAAACTATTTTTTTAAACTATCTTGATGGCTGACTGACTGTTGTTATTGGTTGTCAACAGCTATTTCCCTGTTCTTGTTAAGGCCACTACATACTACATACATTTGCAGACACATGCTATTCAGAGATATCAATTCACACCACCAGGCTATGCTGGAGCTAGTCCCACCCCTTTCTTAGGTCAGTGTTGTACAGGATGTCCTCCCGAGTGCCAAAGTGTGAGCACTGCACATGCACTGACAAACATAGTGCTGATGTTCCCAAAATATCACTTCCTGGGCGTATTCATGCGATACTTCAATGGCATACAGCGAGCCGCTGATGCGTGGTGTGAACGATCCTATTTAATAAACCGGCGAGAGATATTTTAAAACATAGCTAGCATATGTCTGCTACACTTAAGTGTGTAATGCCCTTGGTATACCCTAAATAAATGGCAGCACTTGGACAAGTGGTTTATACTAAGGGCAGGAAAGAGCTGTTTTAGAATTGCTTTCAAATTTATTTCCTACTGAAACTTAAGAATGCCCTTAGTATCAACATAATAAATATTTCTACAGTGAAAATGTCTCTGTATTTTACCTAAGTATGTTCAAGAGTGTTTGAATGCAGGTAATGCTGCACTTGACAGAAGTCTGCCCTTTCAGAAGAATTGATAATGAAATTAGCTCCTTGCATGGGACAAAGTTCAGTTGAAACACGATAAACTCAAGAAGCTGGAAGAACTTTTCCTAAAAATAGAGGAGAGAGCAAAAATAATTTTTAATCAGTGTCTTTAAAATAAAATAATACAAATGCATCATTCTTAAGGCATTTTGATTAAAATGATTAATACCAAACATTAATTCATACTTTAATTTAATATGTATGAAATAAAGTGCATTAAGCTGTTTAATCTTACTTCTACTACTTCCTGAGGAAGATGCAATGAAAGCCTTGAAATATTGAGGTGTGTGTAAATATGTGTTAGTACCTTTACCTTTTTTGGTGTTCTATTTCTCTACAATTATATAATATTTATTTAATTATATACTTTAGTATTCTTGTCTAAAATTCTGTACAGGTATTCACCGACTTACAGCCATTTGCACTTACAGCACTTTTCAATTGCCACCACACCAGGAACTTGAGGATCTTGCTTTGCAGATAAGACACCTTAGCGACAGGACGCTACTACTCGCATCAGTGTTTGATGATTTGTGTGCTTACCCTTTTTAGAAATAAAAGACCCATTGTATTTATTTTAGATACAAATATGTTATTTACAACAGTTAGGTCTGTATATGATGATTGCGGTGTAGTACAAACATCGCTAAATGAGACAAATGCGTTGTTTCGAGTTGCAACCATTTTCAAATTATGACAATGGTCTAGAATCTAACATGTCGCAAGTGTGAAATATGCCTACATACCGGTTCCACCAATAAAATGGTATTTGCTAAGGGAAGTAGTGGATGACTGTAGACAATGTGTGAAATTTTTACATATTAGGTGGTTTCTGAAGCACACATCAAAATTATGAAAACTCTTAAGATAAGGGAACAGTAAGAATAATAAATAAATTGCAAGAGTATTAAAAATACACACTTCAAGAGTTGGGCTGGGTCTACTAAAGTCTATTAGGCATGTGCACCTCAGCGACACACAGCCAGAAATATTTTCTAACATGTTATTGATACAATTTATAAAGTATACAATATATATGTAGCAAGCCCCCAATCTTTTTGGCATGCGTGATTGATTTGGGAACTAGTGCAGTATCTACCTATCCTCATTTCTTTTTTCTTCAGGATAAAACACAAATAACCTTTTGTTTAAATAACTTTATTGGGGGGAGTGTTTAACAATAACAGTGGCTAAATAATTTTATAATAATGGAAATTGATAGAAATAAAGAAAAAGTAAAAAGAAACCAATATCGGTAAATCTAACAAAGAAACCCTAACTAAGTAAACAGGAAAAATGTGGGAAGAACTTAATGTACAAAGGTGACATCTTCTTCCTTTCTTTCGTCTTCTATAGAAGAAGTAGTCAAACACACATTTAAATACAAATAGAGTAATATTTCGGCATTGTTGCCTTTATCAAACAAAACAAGAAGAGGGAATACATTTTACACAAACAGTGAATTACTCCATTTGGAATTCAAAATGGTCATGAATAAAGTGGCAGGAAAGCTCGGGGAGGAGGGAATGAAAGCCATGTTGTTTGCTGATGACTAGATTGTATGAGGGGAGAAGTAAAGAAACAGTTACAGGAATGGAATGAGAAAGTGAGAGTGTGGAATTAAATTTATCACAACAAGGTGTGACGTGATGGTAATGATAAGGAAGAGGATAAGGCCTAGTAAAGCTATAAAGTTGGATGGAATAGAGCTGAGAAAGATACAGAATGTAAAGCATCTTGGAAGCATGAATGAGGCAAAAGGTGGAAGTAGAGAGGATATAATGAGATGAGTACAGCAGAGAGAGTTGTATAGATGTGTAAGAGACCTGCTCTGGAGAAGAAAAGTTCCCTTGAAGTGTAAGGAAGCGTTTTAAAGGGCATACTTTGTACCCATTGTCACATATGCAGCAGAAACACGGATATTGAATGTAAGAAAGACAATTAAAGTGGAGAACATGGTAATTAAGTTTGTGAGGAGCATGTTAGCTGTCACAAGGAGACACAAGATTAAGAATGAAGTTATCCTGGAAAGCCTGGGGGTACAGGGAGTACGAGATAGTGGTGGAAGCAAGACTGAGATTGTATGGGTATGTAATAAAGATGGAGAAAAAGAGTACGCCAAATAAATTATGGGGATGAAATATGAAGGAAAAAGAGCGCAAAGGAGGCCAAGAAAGAGATGAAAGGAGTAGATAACAAAGTGTGCAAGAGAGAGGAGAAGAACGAAAGCAAGTGAAGGAGGAAGAGTGGTGGAGTGGTAAAGATGAAGGAATTTTGCTAAACTAACCCGGCCCCAGTCTGGAAACAGTTGATAATAGTGGTTCAGAACCAATTATAACTATAGGAAGAACTTAACAACCAGATCCTTGAACTTAATTTACCATTTAACAACCAGGCCCCAAACCAGTAATTTGACAGTTAACTGAATGAATGAATGGATTATAAGAAAGAATGTTAACATTTAGTTACTGATTGTATTTTCTATTATTCTATTATATTTATATTTACTCTTATCTTCATAATTTTTCCCAAGATTCAGATTCAAGATTTGGGGTTTGAAAGTAAAGTGGAGATTTGGATTTGAGATTCAGATTCGTAAAATAGTGGATTCGACCCAACTCTAGTTCTTACTTGTATCTCTTGAGGTTTCAAGTGAATTTTCTCTGCAAACTGCGACAGTGTGTGCTGGCCCTCCAATATGAAGTAGTTGGCATTGTCAGCGTGGTACACGCTGGAGATGGCGTCCAGAATGGTACAACACAAGACTGCCGAGTTGGATTTGAGGAATACTGACTGGAGAACTTGGAAGGCTTGGATGTTACGCACACTGGCTCCTGGTTCATACAACAAAAGGCTTATGCTAGGGCTGGGCCCTTCAATACTTAAGATTCAAGAATTATAAAAATGTCCTATTTGAGAATTAAAATAATTTTAAGACAAACTCAACAACCAGCACCTACAACATTATTTGACTGCTTAACTTAAATATAAAACCACATCATAACCAAATAATTATAACATTTGGTTACTATTTTGTAACTTAAAGGAAAAAATGGCACAAAACAGTAGTTTTAAATAAACATTGAAAAGAAGATAGAAGGGCAATGTCTATACACCATAAAAATGTAGGTCTTAAAGATCACTGATAAAACCCAACATAGCGTGTAGTTGTGAAATGTTCCAGGTGAATATGAGGATGCTATGGTTGTTTAAATTGTTGAAAAACTGTGATAAATTGGTTTTTGAATCTGTTCATATCATGAATGTCATTCATAAAGCTTATTTAGCAGAATGGTAGATAGGATTCGGTTTGCAAAAAGTTGTGCTCTAGTTTTCTCTGGAAGAGGTTAGCATAGGTAGGGGTCATGGTTGTATGTAATGTATGCCATGTATGCCCATTACTGTTCCTCTGATTTGAAGATAGTGTTGTTCATGAAGCATAAATTTAATTTTGTAAGAAAGAGGAGAGCTGAGTTCAATAAGAAGCAGTATAAAGCGCAGAGCTGTAGCTTAAGAATGAATGTGAAAAAATCAGCATCAAAGGGGAAATAGTAAAACATGTGAAAAGTTTTGAGAATTATAGTACTGCGTCTTAGTATCCATTCGGATTATATACTATACATTAACTTTCAATTTTTCATTTATACTAGTTGCTTCTTTTACACGTTCTAATTTATATAATATGTCCTGCCATTTTATTACCAATTTACTTTTTATCTCTTTTTCTTTTTTTTTTTACTTTCTAGGCAGTTTGCTATGTGCATTTTATACTCCAACCCAATGAGTTCTGATATAATAGAGCTTAGGTCAGCCATTACCTCTTAGCCCAGTAGCAGCAATGTAAATTATGAACTGTATTGTTCTTTTTATATGTTCTTTTTCCTGTACCTTATTTCGTAAATAAAATAAAATACCATGGTTTCTAGTATTATGAGCCTGATTTGGGATTCATTGGTGGATACACAGAAATTTCAAAAGATGTGTTTTTACAAACATTTACTTAGAATATTAAAAATATCATCAAACCATATTTAAAGTTCACTGTAGCATCTTTAGTTAATAACACATGTGCAAAATAAAATAAAATTAAATATTTTCAAAAAAATTACTACTTTGCCTTTTAATTGCAAATTCTAGTCAATTTTATCTCTTTAAATGCAAATTATCTATCACTACATTCCAATAACAAAATAAGGTTTCCCTCGTCTAAAAAATGGATTTCCCTTGACCAAAGAACGTTGGTACCATATTTTAAATTGACTATTATAAAAGTTATACTGTGACCAAAGCCAGATATTTTAAAATACAAAAGAAAACTACACATTTTAACTTCCGTTTTTTGGTTTGTTTGTTATAGACAAGTTTTAGTTGTAATTTTTATATATTTTGTTGAACCATACAATAAAAATAAAAGTTTATTTATTACAAATTTTTACCTAAAAGAAACATTTTATTTAAAAACTTTTAGTACTACTGAAAACCAACTTTTTACTTGTTGAAATTCCATCATTTTATTTATCACAGATTCATTGGTAAAATGAAGATTTAGCGTCTATAAAAATTAATTTGGTGTATATTTCTAGTTCAAACAATTACAAAATCACTTTTAAGTTGAAGTCCCAAACTATAATTTGGAAACAACTGCCCCATGGACCAAAAGAAATAGTCCCCTGCAAATGTAGCGTTACTAACCTCTTCCTGATGGTAGAGGTAGAGTGAACCCCATCATCTGGAACAATGAGCCCATACTGGCCTGGCTGGGTCTCAGTTCTATGTAACCACACATGGAGAGAGAGGCAACCATTAGAACAAGGTTACGTATGGCTTCCTGAGCTTCTGATGTAGAGTCCTGTTCCAACCTGTCAACAACCACCTTTATATAGCAAGATACAACTATGTTACAATATAGCTTTCTGAGCTTCTGATGTAGAGTCCTGTTCCAACCTGTTAGCAACCACCTTTATACAGCAAGCTACAACTATATTACATATAGCTTCCTGAGATTCTGATTTGGAGTCCTGTTCCAACCTGTCAACAACCACCTTTATATATCAAGATACAACTATATTACATATAGCTTCCTGAGATTCTGATTTGGAGTCCTGTTCCAACCTGTCAACAACCACCTTTATATAGCAAGATACAACTATATTACATATAGCTTCCTGAGATTCTGATTTGGAGTCCTGTTCCAACCTGTCAACAACCACCTTTATATAGCAAGATACAACTATATTACATATAGCTTCCTGAGATTCTGATTTGGAGTCCTGTTCCAACCTGTCAACAACCACCTTTATATAGCAAGATACAACTATATTACATATAGCTTCCTGTGCATTCAGTCTGAGATCTTTTCTCCCATCCATTATTGTATAAATTCAGCCATTTATAAGTTAATTTTAATTTACTTCAAATATTTTGTATGCTGTATTCTTGCCTGAAAACACTGAAATGATAGTGACATAAATAGTTTTTCTTGCTCAGAATAACTCCATGATTAAAAGGGATTCATTCATAACATTAGAAGTGTGAAAAGTCTGTTACATAAAATAATACCTGAAGCCAAATCAAATTTTAATATTTTGTTTTAGGGAGCGAGAAATATTTTCTTTTTTTTTATCCGAAGCAAACTGTGATCAAATATATGAAATATTCTTGAAGCCAAGTTTAAGTTTGAATAGTTCTTTGGTTGTTTTATGTCCAAAAAGATATATTTTTGTATTGCACAATTTGTAATATTTAGGTTTTTTTTTTCATCTGAATACTGTTTTGTACTGTACATAAACACTCAGAATGACAATAATTGACTATTATTGGTGAAGATTCATAATTGTCGAAGCTATAATTGTTTCAAAGGGAAGGCAAAGTTGATATTTATTTTGAAGCCAAGTCAACGTTTCGAAGCTTCACACACCCTATTTTATTTTATTTTGTGAGGAAAAATTATATATTTAGCATATTTTTATAGTTTTATATAATAAATAACATCTTAAATTATTTTATTGCATAAATATTTAATGTATGTTTTACCCAAGCAGATGCAAATTACTCTATTTTTAGTTTGAGAAAAATATGATTAAATATGTTAAGACTTCAACATTTTTATTGGTGAAACTTCATAAAGTGTAACACTTTTTTTTTATAAAGTATGATCAAAGCTGACAAATAATAATTTAAGCAAAGTCAAAGATTTTAAACTCTGACACGTCTACGCAATAATTGTCTCCAAATAAATATGTTTTTTTTTTGCCAGCCCCAACTTTGTTTGTTGATGTTGATGATGATAAATAATAATCATAAATAATAATTAATAAATAATAATAACAAAAATAATAATAAATAAATAGTAAATAATAATATTAAATTATAATGATAATAATAATAAATAACAATGATAATAATAATAAATAATAATGATAATAATAAATAATAATAACAATAATAAATAATAATAATACTTAACCCTAGAACACCTATTACTACAACTATCGTCGTCGTCGTCGTCGTCATCATTATCATCATTATCATCATTATCATCATTATCATCATTATCATCATTATCATCATTATCATCATTATCATTATTATTATTATTATTATTATTATTATTATTATTATTATTATTATTATTATTATTATTATTATTATTATTACAGTAATTATCATTATTGGCGAGTTTTTAAAAGTCATAGATCAACTGCATTCCTTTGCTTCAATGCAAATCCACCCAAAATTTCCTTTATTTAATTAAAAATATTCCAAGCTCTAGAGAAAGCTAAAGACTTTAGCTGCATAAATAGCAGAACCAAACATTGTTGACCAAAAAGGGTATAGCATCCCTAAAAATAATATTTTTACTACATTTTTAGCTTACTCTATTTAGAATTAATAAAACGAATTATTGCCTAATGGCTTGGCTATTTAGAATTAAGTATTTAAATTGTTTATTCACAACTAAAACAAATGATTGCTATTATTGTTCATGGGTTTAAAAAAAATAGCTATACATAATTTTATTTTTGTCTTTTATTAAGAATAATTTTAAAATCTTTTACTTTAATGTTAAATATTTAAATTATTATTTTTAATTTAAGCTCCATCAAAACAAAACTAATTTGATTGGAGAAAATGGCAATTCTTTTCATAAAAGTTTAATAACAAAGGGCATTAATGTTTATACAGGTTGGCCCAACAAGCCATATGTGAGAAATTACAATCAAAGGTGAATATACCAGCCTTAAAAGGTCATTGAGACGAGACATTCAGTCCAGCTAAAGAGAAGAAAGGTAGACCAAGAAAGAGATGAGAGAAGCAGATAATAGCGAGTGTGCAAGTAACAGGAGAAGAATGGAAGCAAATAAAGGAGGAAGGATGTTGGAAGGCCAATGGGAGATGAAGCATTTTACTAAACTGACCTGGTCACAGGCTGGAATCAGTTAACGATGAGTCCAGCTAAAATAAATGTGGACATTTCCTAATTTCTCTAGTATAAATATTCACTATTAAATGTTGTTATTCATACAATAAAAAGTATTAATATTGTTTTCCTACCTAGCAATAGTATAATAAAATCCTATAGCCTATTTATTAATGTATACACAGTTTTAAAAGGAGAATATAAATGTTAATGGAAAATGACTACATAATTAAAGTACTTGAATAAGAAGTCAAGACTCACTTGAGTAAAAATTCTGAGAGGAAGAGATAGCCCTGACAAGATCGGAAATCATCAAGCAAGGTCTGAGAGACTTCACTGGAGTCTTTCAAGAAACAAAACACTGCCACAAACATCTCGACAATCTCTAGCGGTGACAATTCAGGTACACGCTGCATGTTGTCTATACAGAGTGCTACACAGCTCTTTTCTAAAACACATAAAAAAACAACTATTTTATGGGCTGAGCCCACACACAATCGACATACCTGTTGTTGTTGATTTGTTTTTGTTTTACTCAGCTATGTTAATCTTCTGAAGCCTCAATCGTTTTGTTTATGTGTGTTTAAGTCTCAACCATGTTCTATTACTGCTTAGTAGGTATATTTTAAGTTGTAATTTGTATTAATTTTTGCAAATTGTTTATATAGAAAAAATATAATTTCCAAAAATAAAATGAAATTGACTGTGACTAGTAGAATAGAAGGGTTCTTGGCTAAGACAATTTTTCATGTTTTTTATCCATTAAATGAATAAGTTATTGAACAAGTAGGTAGCTTGATGTATAAATTAATATGATATGTCTCTGACAAACTTTTACAAACAAATTAACTTTTTTATTTGAAAATAAAAAACAACTTTTTTACTTGAAAATATAAATTAAAATCAATTAAAAATCTGTTAGTAATCTTATTAAATAAAGGCTGTAAAGGCTGGTTATAAAAGGTATTGCGTTCCTTACGATGTATGTAGCTGACGACAGGCTGACTGAGACCGTGCCTAGAGAGCGTCATGAGAACTTCGGCTGCACTCTTGCGCCACATGACATTGTGAGGAGGGCACCAGCTAGTGATGGCTGAGAACAGCAGCGTAAGATCATCTTTACGTGCCAGTTCTTCTGAAGGTGTTGTGTGGCTACACAGTCTCACTAGCACCTACACAACCAACAATATAATAGCATTTATCTAGCTCATGCATAATATAATGACCTCTAATTAGCACCTGCAACAATATAGCATTTATCTAGTGCTTGCATAACAATATAATAACATTTATCTAGCTCTTGAACAACAATATAATAACATCCAGCTAGTACCTGCAACAGTATAATAACATTAATCTAGCGCCTGCACAGTATAGTAACATTTATCTAGCTCCTGAACAACAATATAATAAAATGTATCTAGCTGCTGCACAGAAATATAATAACATCTAACTAGCACTGGCAATAACATTTATCTAGCTGCTGCATAGCAATATAATTCTAATTAGCACCTGTGACAATATAATACAATTTATCTCGCTGCTGCACACACCTAATAATAACATCTAACTATCAAATGCACAATATAACATAGGCTCAATCCCAATGGCAAAGCACTATAACAGTCTTACACTTGATATAACCTCTCCTATCCAACTATATCAAAGTAAAATAGGTCCTTACCTGGACAAATATCTTCTGTAAGAGTATTCTCCTCTCTTTGGGAGTAAAGTCACTCCCTGTCTTGGCTGTGTCTGGATCCTCAATCTCCAGCAGGTCGAAGAAAAGGTACAAACATTTTACTAATGTTGAAGGTACAGACACAGTTGTCATTACCTGAAATTATTTTAGAGAAATGAGTGTTAGGTAAATAATATTCTGTTGTCACACATCTACACCTGTGTGACATGGTCAAAAGTTGATATCCTCAGAGGAGTGTAATTAATCAATATACATCAGGTGTTTCAAGGGAATACCTTTATCAATGAAGTTGACATGTTAGCTTGCCATCGTGAGTGTATTCTAACTGCCTATCTACATCCAAGTCGGCCATAACCTATATCCCATACCAGTGGTTTCCAAAACATCATCTGCAGACAACTTGTGTTGCCATAGTTGGTAGTATTCTATGTTAATTCCCCCATAACTTTTCGCTTAATAAGTTTTATTTGTAAAGCTAAAAATACTCATAAAAATCCAGACATATTTTTGTGTAAAATAGATTTTTTAAAAAATAATTTGTTATTGTGTCTTACCCCACATTTGAGTTCCACGCTCATGTACTAATAATACCAATGAGTTAGGGATGAGGAAGGTTGAATATAAAGGAAGTGTACCTGCATTTGCATAGAGGAAGATTGGAAATCCGTTTTTAAAAACCACTCTCGATAAATCCGACAAATTCAAACCTAGATCTCCCTGTCGTCTGTAATCCAGTCTATTGCGAGAGTGACGCAAATTACCACTAACAACCTTATTCCTAGACTTTTTTTTACCTGTATGAGAGAAGCGTCCCCTGCAGTGAGCAAGTTGAGGGCCGAGAGCAACATCCAACCATTACTCGACTCCTCACAGTTCTCAATCTCAAGGAACTTGACAATGGCTGAGCTTGCAGCCTCAGTGGACTGGTTGGACGCCCGCCGTCTCATCTCCGTCACCATCAGACGGGACACTTCATGACAGAAAGACAGGATATCTCGGAACTTCTCCATCATGTCGCTGCTTGGACTGTTCCCAAACACCTGCAACACAAGAAAATAATAATCACACTCAAAACATGGCAGGTTGCACTTGGGTTGGCTTTTTTTAACAAATGATTTTCCACCCTCTCATCAGATGAATGTTTCTTAACAACTTTTTTTTTTTTACCCTTATAATTTTGTCTCTGGAAGGCAAGAATCAAATGTGTCGCTAAAATTGTGTAATTTTAAAAGTTTAAAAAAAACATGTTTATTGAAACAACAACAACTAGAATAAAAGTGCAAGGAGATACAACAGCATTTTTTCCAAATAGACAATTAATAGCCTGCATACAGAAAAACCCTCCTTTGTGCACAATCAAAATAGGATATCAGTAACCTTGGACAAAGTTAAATGTGGTATCTATAATACCAATTTTATCTCAAAATAAAGCTGTATCTCAATTTTCCAATTTCATTTTGTTCAAGAGGATGTCTAGGTGATACTCAAATAATTCATGATGGAATTGTATTCCTATTTTCATTGCAAAGCCATCTTATTTGACCTTGTTTCTTTTTCCTGTGCTTTCTTAAAATGTAAATTAAGAACATTTTGGAATAGTATCTGGCCATTAATAAAACTATTCATTTCTGCATATATCAAGTAATGAAATCTGTAGCTGTAAATTTTGATATATAGTATAATAAATATATAGGCCATTCCACTCTTAAGATTGTAGTATTGTCTCTCATGGACACTTGCCATCTTTTTCTAACCTATTGGTTTCTTTGCTATCGCTGCCCTTTTTCTACCAAGTGGAGTTGCCATTTTGTAGAGTAAAGATAAACATTGTTAGTTATGTGAAATAAGCATGCTATATTATATAATATTCACTTATGCATCTAGTGAAAGTAATATAAACTAAAAAAAAATTTGGACCACTTATTTTTTTTAAATTAACAATGTTTGTTGTTTTACATGTTTCCAAATATATCACGTCATAAGTCTTGTTCAAATTATGTGGGACAGCCAATAATTTTATGGTGTCTTTACATAAACAATGCCTGCAAAGTTAGTAATGGACAGGGCCCAGATTTTTATGAAATGTAATATTTTTATTGGTTCATCATGCACAGTGCTCATAAGTACATAAACTCTGTTCATGACCCTTTGGTTGTAGAAATGTACCTATATTTTAGGCCTATATATCATTTTTGTCATTTTTGAATTTTAGGACATATATATATATTTTTTTAATCCAGTTAAAGTCATTTTTGAGTCATTTTTAGGCATTTCTGAGCCATTTTAAGGCATTCATGATGATTGAGTATATTCTTAATACAATTGACATTTTATTAATTCATAATTCTTTCCAACACACAGTTGTTTGAAGAAGACTATAATGGAGGAAATGAACTTTGTACCTTCTTTGTTCGTATTGTTGTAAAATACACATTCCTGGTGAAAGACTGCAACTAGACTGGAGAGGGATGTGTTGGGAGGGGATTACTTCTGAAGCACATATTTGTATATTACTGTTATATTTAGCATAATGAAGGCATTTTATTGTTAAAAACTTCATTACCTGGATAATTTTTAGTTTATATTTGTAGAGCACGTGTTTGATTTAGTCATGTGCATTTAATACAACTCTTTGTTTATGTTTTAAGGTCATTATTTGAAAATTAGAAGTCATTTTATTAGGATTTTTAGGTAATTTTATAGGCCATTTTTTAACTATTTTTAGGTCATCAAAATTCAGGTCATGATAATGGATATATTTTACATAAGGTTTAAACAAAATTTAAACATATTGTACCTCTTGAAATATTTATAAGACATGAAAAAAAACTGTCTCATTTGGAACTTTTTTCTTTTGATTTTATATAGCTATATTATGTGAAAGAAATTATATGAATAGTTCGAATTTATTTATCCTGTGCATATTGATTATCCTTAATAGGTCTACATTATATTTGGAAGTGTATATAAAACCTAAAGTTCTTCGTTGTTTAACTTTTTCCATTCTCCTGTTTTTTCACCCCTCTTAGATATCTGACCTGATGAATGAACATAGTGTCAGTCCAATTACAAGGAACTTTAAGTTTTCTCATATCCTTATAGTGCTTGTAGAGATATCAGAGGATGAAGCTTTTGTTCGGTGAGAGCGCTGTGACCTTAATTGCTCTTGATGGTGTGTTGCTTGTTTGGAATCCAAACCTTGAGATCTATTTGTTGGCTTTCGAGGCTAGAACTGTTAAGTTGCCTCTCAAGCGATGGCGGGTAGCAAGTGGGGTTGTTTGTGTAATATGGATATGGCTGTATAAAAACACTAAAATAAAAATTCTAATCTAAGATAATTGAAGCAAAAGTAGTTCTACTTTATGTGGTGATATCCGATTTGGATTATTTCCACTAAGTTAGTGAAATAATTATTAGAGAAATAGTGTGAGGGTGAAATTCTTATATTTTGCCTTGTATTATTTAGTTATTGTGTTTTTGTAGAATTTTGATTAATCAAAGTTCTAGATAATAACATTCATTTTCATTGGTGAAACCAATTTCAAATTTCTAGAATGGGATTGTTATAATATTTTATAATGTAATGCCATGTTTTAATGGGTGAACGCGTGTTGACCGGCCTTCTAAGCTTCTACTGTAATTATGTTAGAGCTGAACCAGCAATAAGCAGTAGGAGAGCTGAACACTAAAATAAATTTCAATTCAAAATTTTGAAGGAAAAAAAAACTTTATTTATTTATTTTGAGTCTTGAATATCCTCAGTGGCATATTCTCCGGGTATGCTAGTCCTGCACCACATACCCATAATGATATGGACTAGTTTTTTTTTAAATTCAATGCTTTCTGTGCGAACTGTGTAAATACTAATGTTTAAATTGTTAATAAATATACATATAATGAATTATTAATTTTAAAACTAATATTGGTTCAT
The DNA here is from genome assembly GCA_902151455.1 of Timema bartmani. Taxonomy (NCBI): domain Eukaryota; kingdom Metazoa; phylum Arthropoda; class Insecta; order Phasmatodea; family Timematidae; genus Timema; species Timema bartmani. The sequence goes on from CABFWB010001236.1 coordinate 121,709, forward strand.
ATTCCAAGAATACTGTGTTTTAAGTAATTCTTCTTCCAAAAGGCTCTACTTAACACAATAGGTAACCCAGGGCTTGCTGCTTGAAAACCGCAAGGCAAGCTAGGGAGGCTCTAATGACCTTGCCCAATGTCTAGGAGGTTGCAACACATTCCTTTCCGCTCGCCCCCAAGTAATTGGCCAATGAGTTCGGGTTTTTACACCCCAGGCCATGCTGTTCATGTGAAGCAAGCTAAGCATTGTGCCAACTATTGAAAAAAGATTCAAGATTACAATGTTTATTTATTAAGCTAATTTAAATACATTGAGTTATGTTTAGGCATTCTAATCATGTGTATTATCATGTATTTGGAATACACATTTAACCACTCTTTTAAATTTAGGCATTTCAGCACTGGTAGAGTGGGGATGGGGGGTGACGAAGCTACTTTAATCATAGTTGACTGTAATTCTTGTTTTTCTTTAGTAGAAAGGATCCGTGGATTTTTAATAGTGTTCTTTTAATTTTTGTTTTACATTAATGACTTATTAGTCATTTTGATTTTATATAATTATACATCAAAGAATCCCAAAAGTCGGGAGTGTGATTTCACCATTTCAAGATGATTTAGAAGGAAAAGGTAAAATAAAATATATTTTCATATAATTTACTTAATCAGTAGCGCACGCAGCCATTTACTTTGGGGGAGGCATTCAATCAAGACTGTATCAAGAATGAAATTTTGATGGAGAGAGCGGGTTTGGGGTTGCACAGCCTCCTAAGCCCTGAAGGCCGAGAATATTTATGAATATTAAATGCTTTTATAAATTATTTGGAGTAGTTTTATAGTAATTAATATATTTAAATAATGCAAATGGTATTGACGCTATTATTTGTATGTTTTTTCAATTGTTAATTTTGTGTGTAACGGTAAACCTTTTAAATATTAAGCTTAATTCTGAAGCCTGGTCTTAAAATATAGCCTATACATTCGACACATCTTCAATGCTAAATATTTTAGTTATACTTGATATTATTTGTGGTGTTGGGGTAAGAGGGGTGTCAAATACCCTGTCTGCCCCTCTCCCCCTTGGGTGCACCACTGCTTACAGCAAAAGATATGTGTACATTTCTTAGAAATAAACCAATGACGTATCGATAGAGTATTAGTAGTCCGAGATAACATCCCCTATATTAGTCAAAGTTTATGCATCAATAGCTTCTGGAGCATAAATTATCAAGTTGGTAGACTCATTTGTTCCCAAGCAGCACTGTGTGAGATAATTTAGGCTTTAAGAAATAGTTTTAATTGCAACGTGAGTTGGAAAATCCACCTGATTGCCTCTTACCATGATCTGATGGACGCTAGATCCATGTACTACTTCATTTTACTCTTATTATGATTGTTTGCATTGAGTATTGCTAACTGTGTGCTTTTAATTACACTAGGCTAATTGAATAGGATCTGCATTCAGAAATGTACCCATACCCCTCTTAGCCCTAACATTAATATTTACTTAAATTTCTAACCATGTAGATATAATTACAATTTGAGGACCACCTTTGTGGTCTAGTGGTCAGAGGTTCTGGCTATAGACTCAGAGGTTCCGGGTTTGATTCCCAGTGCATCCATATTTTCTGAGAAATCTTTACGGATTATCTGGAAAGCAGTGGGTCTGGAACGGGTTAGACTCAGCTTAGGGTGGATAAATAAGGAGCTACTTGAATAAAGTAGTAGTGGCTCTGGTAAAGAAAGCCAAGTTTAGTGGCTGGAGTCATCATTGTGCTGACCACATGACACCCCCTATCCGCAATAGTTGGCACTAGTTCACCAAACAGTTTGGTAGCCACTCAGAAGGTATAGCCTGAATACAGGCTGACGCCATGGAGCTACTTTTATTAGATTTTGAGTGGGTGGTAATCACCGTTATGGATAAATAAAAGAAGAGAGAATATGGGAGTAAGGGGGGGGGGGCCTCAAAATTTTCTAAGATAGCATACGGTTAAGGGGAAATAATAAATGTTCGAGAACCACTATTCCATAGGCACACATCTTCAAATATATCCCTTTAAATAATCCCTTGACGTTCTTGGACAATGGTGGTTGAGGGTCCTCGGCCCCCAAATCTCCCCTCCAACTTTTAGGTTACAGCATACCTATTAATTTTTCTCAGAATACGTCACTGAATATTCTTAAGGATGTGATCCCATCCCTGTATGTTTAGTTTGTAAATGTATTTCCTGTCTGTGAGAATGACAACTATTGTAATAGAAATGAGCAGTTATTCATTTTTAGGGTGTTTTACTGCCTACCGCAGGGGTTCCCAAACTTTTTGAGACTATGCTGCCCTTCACATGTCAGATTTTTCATTTTCCCTGTACCCAATATTTAAAAAAAAAAGTTTGATCTTGGCTCAATACATTTTCAGACTGTAAGGGACAAAGTTGCGCAAGATGTAATGACAAGTTTTCAAGGAGCATTAGAATCTGGAACTCATATGATGGGAATATGTTTTCTTGTATGACTTAGTCCAGTCTTTAAAATATGTAGGAGTACACATATTGTAAATGTGCATGTTGCATTTCACCATACATTTTAAGTTTTAGTTTTTACTTATAGCCACGACACCCTGGACCAAGACCTGTGACGCTCCAGGGCGTCACGACTCACAATTTGGGAACTCTTGGTCTATCATATTTTATCTAACATTAGGGTATTCCAGGCTTGTGATGTCATCTCCATGAACTAACAAGATGAGTGTTGATTATAATTTAGGAGGTTGGTCACAATGTTGTCAATACTTTCAAGTTAAGTTAATAAGTAATACTTTTTCTTTTTAGCCATTTTTGATCAAAAATACGCTGTGTTTTGGGTCATAAACAGTTTAGCAGAATATTTGCTTTCTCTTTTGATTCATATTTTTTTTCTGGAATTATGTTGGCTAATCTTGTGTCCCTCTAAGCTTTTACAAACAAGAGTAATTGAATTAAAATATAATTTATGCATTGTATCTAGTGCCATTGTATAATATTTTATGCATGATAATGATATATTTTAAGCATGATAATGACATAATATATTTCATGTAGTGTAATGTTTATAATGACATTATTACTTAATGTAATTATGTTATAATATAATTTATGCAAGGTAATGATGTAATAATATAATTTGGCTATGCAATGTACTGATAATATTAAAAATGTATGTGAAGTAATGATGATGTTATATAATGTAAGGAAATATAATTTATGTACGGTAGGCCTACTAATGATATAAAAAAATGTATGTGAAGTACTGATGATGTAATATAATTTATGTGAGGAAATGATATATCATTTATGTAAGGTACTAATGATACAATAAAACATATGCAAAGTAATGATATTATTATATAATTTATGTAAGGTATAATCTAATGTATGCAAGGTAATTACATTATAACATACTTAATGCGAGGTAGCTCACCTTGCAGAACAGAGGCAGCATGTTGTACAGCTTATCGTCCTTCTCCTTGTCACTGAGGGGGTGGGGGGGATGAGAATACTCTGAGAACAGCTTTTTAAGGTGCATCAGACCCAGTGCCGTGTGTTGGGGATTTGAGTTGGCTTCGTCCTGAGACGTTGCTGACACAGTCCCCCCACGGAACTTGCGCATTATGTTCATCTCAGTGCAGTCTGCCATGGTAACAAACCAGCTCCAATTCAATGAATATTACAATCAGGGTAATACACTCAAAGAAAATTATTTCAGACAATCCCTAGGATAAAACCATGCTTTAGAAACAGGGATGACTTTTCTAACTGCTCAATAGTATTGACAGCTAGGCCTATAGTATTGGCTTGAAGCTAAATATATTATATGAATAATGTTCCATCGTGATTTTGATGTGTTGTTTGTCGTATTCTATATTTAGACAAATATATAATTTGAGAAGTTTTTAAAAGTACCAAATTAAAGAAAAATAAGTTCCTTGTTTAGTTTTGAGTTTACAATAAATCTGTAATTGGCTGAACCACCAATGGTTACAGCATGGTTGTTACAATAGTTATTTAAATTGGCTGAGAATTAAATAAATTTTTTAAAAATTCAAAATATTTTATTTACTATGCAAGGCCATTTACTTATAATCGTTTGAAATATGGGCCAGAGATGATGCTAAATCAATTAATTTTTAACTATGCACTTAGGTTAAATTTGGAATATAGAATATACGGGACGAAAGGGGAAGTACTATATAATTATTTGGAAAACCAAATTAACAAAAACTAGAACTAAAATTAACCAGGAAATTAGATACAAGATTACTCTTGACCCAACAAAAGAATCAAAATGCAGTTTTCTAAATTATTATTTAGACAACACTGAAATTGGGATAGTTCTTATTATATAAAAAACTTTTTTTTTGCAGTCAACAATGATACAATTTTATTTTATTATTAGAATCATTTTATGGCTATTGATATTTTCTATGAAAAGTGACAGCTGCAGATCACATGACTTGACATGAATACATGAAAGAAGATCTAGTAAGTGACGTAACTTTCTATCCATTAAATAAGTTTATTTTTATGAAAATTGTAGCATACTTGGTAAATGGATGAACAGTTGTCTTCAGAGAGTTAACTCAATGAAACAATTAAAGTTCATCTTGTATTACAAAAGAAAAGTCTTGAGTTGATCATGATGATGCATGCATCTTTCTAATATTCTTTTAAATCTTCTTTAGATCCTCAGTGAGAGGAAGTATTGTGATCATTAAAACAATTCGAGATTTTGATGGATATTGATGTTTCATGAACAAATGAACCTGAAAAAGTGGTTTTCGCGATACATGATTGTACCTTAGAATCGAAACCATTTTATTGATTGGGCTAAGACTTGGTATCTAGGGTTTCCATAGTGTTTCCCAGGGAGATTTTTTGAATTAGATATCCAACCCAAAATTAAGGCTAGTTTACACATGCTTAAAGAGGAAAATCGATTTTCTCAAAATTGGCTCAAACAATTTTGATTAAAATTTGTATCTAAGCACTGTTTAATACAACAAACAAAATGATGGATTTCATTTTTCTGTAAGCGAATAGCTCCTATTTTGATCATACCTCTGCAAATCTTTGAGATACAAAATAGCTTATCGCTGCAATGTTATAGGACTATTAAAAATAAAAATCTTTTATTTGAAACATATTTTTATAAAAACAATAGTTTCTGATCTATAAACAAATATATCTTTTAAATGAAGGTCTGGGAAATGTGAGTAGATTGTTCTTTGATGGATCAATATTCTTTTCACCTCAATAAGTTTCTGTTGTGGTATATATTAGTTTATTTAAGCTCTTTGTTGAAATTTATTCCATTATTTTGTTTTACTATATCTTAAAAGTTTAAAGTACCGTAAATATCAACATTTTTAGGTAAAGCAGCGATAAAGTGTGTGCTGGGCACCATACTATTTATTTTGAAATTAAATTATGGCGTTTCAACTGTTCACATTTTTTCAATGGTTTTCTAAGTACGGTACCCTTGAAATGGAAGAACCAAAGCAATTAGTTCACATCTCTTTATGGTTATCCAGTTTATGTTTGACTTCCGATTCATCCAATTCAAAATACCCCAAGTCTTCTTGAATAATGCCATGTCATTGATTTATTCCAGTACATGTCAACATTTTTAAAGCTTACACAATTCATTTTGTGGAGGCTATTACAAACCTTAGTTTGATATCTATAGCTGTGTTATTTACCAGTTTACAACAGTGTGGTGCAAATGGTGGCCTGCGGGCCAAATGCTGCACGCGTTCAGTGAAAATGTGGCCCTCAGTATTCTGTAGAAAAATTAAAAGGAAACCCTTGGTGGCAGATTTGGAGTATTTAATGGTTCAAATAAAAATATTAATCTATTTAAAAAGGTCATGATTGTATTTTACTTTTCATTTATTTGATTAGTAAAAATATGCATAATACTAAGCTGTTATGTGAAAGTGTGTGTACATGAATATTTCATAATACATTTATGAGAGATTATTGAACTTTTATTGGCAGTAAAATGTGAAAGATTCTACTAACAAACAATACAATTTATAAACATGTATTGAAAATAATTGTTTATAAAGTGTTGTTTGTAGGTCTATATTAAGTTGATGGGACTGCTAAATATATATTCAGCCAGTGGTGCAACCTAATGATCAGATTTGGTGGGCTTGGGGTGAAAAAGTTGGACCAGTCTGGTCTACAACATGAATGTAACATTGTGGTTTAATATACAAACACATATAGTGTGTCTGCTGCACCTGACCAATCATAGAGTTTTTGTCTCTTAATAAAGCCAGAATTTTTAATTCCAAATGTAGAATAAAACGCCTTAAATAAAAGAGAAAATAAAAATTTTCTGAATTTTACTTTACCATCATTATCTGACAAGTGTATTTTACCAGGTACCAAATAACTATACTTATCATGTTTATAAAACAACTGTCCTGTTTTAATCAAAGTATTAGTTCTTATATAACCAATAATCCTAAGAAGTAAATAAAAAATATTTCTCCTCGGAGCAGTGCGTTTGTAGGCTCTGGTAAAAAGATAATGAGGAAAATGTTGACAATGTTTCAACATAAAATAAAGGCAGGAAAGTTAAGAAAGACCATGTTAGTCTTCTTTGTTATTACCAGTGGTTTGTGGAATATGCGATTCTGGATGGTTAAAAATTTGATGACTGGTTCTGGACAGATGATGTTTCTTTTCATTTGGATGGCTGCATTAATTTACAGAATTATCAAATATGATCAACTGAAAAATCTCATGGGATTTACATAATTCCTTTTCACACCTGAAAAGTTGGAGTCTGGTGTGCAATCTCATGAACGAGAATCATCACTATCTAGAAAGACAGTATTAATAGTGAACATTTTGTTAAGAACATGCAAACATCAGTTGAAACTTTTATCAGAAGTACACAAAACGTAGCCTAGTTTCAACAAGACAACATGAATGGCCACACTTCCTGCACCTCCATAAATTACTTAAAAGTCTGTGTTTCATGGGCAGTGAATTTCAAAGGGATTATGGCCACCAACCCGCTTCAGTGGATGCATGGTCTAAGGTGTCACTCTCGCAATATCCTGGACTGTCGATGACGGGGAGATCTGAGTTTGAATCCCGGTTGGGTGTAATGAGGATGGTATTTCCCTAAATGGTTTTCCACTCTCCCACCATACAAATGTGAGTACACTTCCTCTAAATTCAACCTTTTCCACATCACATTAGCATAATTACTACTATACTAATACTAGTACGAGAATACAAGGTGCTAAAAAATTTTAAAATATAGGGCCTAGAATACATAAGTAATGTGGTTGGAACACACATCTTTTAGCAGATTTCAGTTAAAAATATATACAATATGTGAAGATAGAAACTAAGCACTCCCTATTATAAGACTTCCAATAAACTATGGTACAGAAAAAAAGTTAAAATATCATCCATGTGCAGTGGAACAAACATGCTCCTTGCAACTCCACACTCTTTTTATCTTGTGGATCATTTGCTTCAACCAATCATGTTTCAAATATGATTGGAGTTTTCTAAAAGTAGCCACTTAAAATATTTTAATAATTTCTGAAAATATTATTAAGAAATATTTTAATGGTCGTACTTATGTGACGAACTCTGGTAGGTTTAGGTATTTGAGTGTTTGATTGAAAAGTTCTGATTCTCTGATTGAATAAGGTGTATAGTATGCCTTCATTGGATGTCAGTTTGGTAGCATGTTTTCTTTGTAAAATAACACTACCGAAAGTCATTATTATTAGGCCTAGCAACCAACACATTAAGATTCAGAACATGTATATACAAAGACTGACTATTTCTTTATAGTCAGTAGTTAACCAATTGCACATTAAATACCTTTTTTGCCATTATGCCCTCTTGATTCAATTCTATTAATATTTTATTATCTTGACCTCGTTTCATTCTTATAGGCCTGTTGTTATTTTTTATAAACATAAACATTCAAATAAAATATTCCCTAAAATAGTCTTTTACTTGTTGATGCATAAAAGGTTAGGTTATATGCAGTGCTAAGAAAATGCATCTTAACATTATATTGTAGTGTGTTAAATATAGAATTAATGAATCTATGGAAGGTTGTGTTACTTACGTTTACTCTATGGCATTAGGAAATTGAAAGTTCCTTACCACATTTACAAAAGTACACCACCTATCCCTATCTTGAGCTAGCTCTATCCAGTCCCCCTCATAACACCCTATCCCTATCTTGAGCTAGTTCTATCCAGAAACTTCATGAAACCCTATCCCTATCTCGAACTAGTTCTATCCAGTATCTCTCATTACACCCTCTCTCTTTCAGGTCCATTAGAGTGTTGTGTTAAAAATAAAAATATTTTTGACATGCTGTTTAACTAATAAACTTTATATTGGCTAAATTCCTGTTATTTTCTGTATATTTGGCTTGATTCTTTTCTTTCTTTTTTTTTAGCACCGTGTACTCAATTTGTTTTGAATTTAAGATATAGGCCTAACATATATATATGTGTCAAATCTTGTGTCAGCTAAATTTCAAATAATGTATACATAGCTATAGACTGATAGATACAAATACTAAAATTCTTAGAGTGCATCATAATTGTGTAGCAAGGATTCATGATAAAGGAATGATTTAGGGTGAGAGGAATTTGCAAAAGTAGCATAGGCTAATTAAAAGGGCTTTTTACCATGCAAGCATAAATGTACGGGGTTTAACCAAAGAATTTACAAAACAATAAGTTTGTAACACAAAATGATCATGCTGAATGGCATGTAAGAAGTCAAATTGACAAATGTGGTTTTGAATCTATAGTTGACCAATAAACAATTCTCACCTTTTTACTGTAGACAAAAGTTATAAGCGACTCGAATCTGTGTACAATTTATCGAATCATTTTAAATTTATTTTCATTTTTGTATTAAATTTTAACCCCAGTTTTAAAAAAAGTGTTAAATGACAGGTGAAACACGAGAACATTGCTGTGTTATTTCACATGATATTAATGAAATGAAGTCATTTAATTAGGGTTAGATTTCTTATGAACATCATAACTTCAATAAATGTGCCATCGATCAATATTTGCATTACAAAGGGGGGCTTAAACAAACATTTTTCTTTCACACACCCACTTTTATTTTAAAACAGCTGATGAACAACATTTTGCTAGAATCTTCACAATTTAGTAGTGCCATTCTATAAATTTGGGATTTAACTCTGAAACCTATGAGTAAACAAGTACGGATCACAGATTAAAAGATAGAAAGAAAGATAGATAGGTATTAATATGAAGAATATTAAATTATATAATTTATTTCAGGATAACAAATCAAATACAATACCTACAAATAAGAAAACGCTTTATATTAGTCATTAACACTAATAAACTTTAATAAAACAAATCACAGGGAAATTAAAGTGGTATTTTATACCAAAACTTGAAAAATATAATAGAGTAATTAAAAGTACATAGGTATGGTTAGTGCCTTATAAATAATCTAAGATAAAGCCTGTAAAAATTTATATTGCACTTAATTTAAAGAGGGGAACAATTTCAAAGGATGTAAATTACTTGCAGACTCTAAATCTACGGTGGCAGAGTGTGACAGCCACTATACTATACTGGATGGACATAAACACCCCCCTTGCAACAAAATTGTGACGCTAAAGTTTGTCGTCTGCTTGTTAGCGAGGGGACAGATTTAACGGTTTCTTTCAATGTTCTTGTGAAAAAACGTGTTTATGGTGAATAAAAATATTATTGTTTGAAACTATTGAAATAATATACCTTACTTGGCTGAAGACACATTTACATTAAAGGATATACAATTCATCTTTAAAGGTAATATCGTAAAAATAAGAATAAAATATCTAATATAGGTATATTAAAATATGTAGCTATTGTTGGAATTGCAATCCAATGTGTACATTCTTTATGCGCCACTAGCGCTGTATTACATAATGTTTAGTTTCTTTGTATTTAATGTTTTGGGATAGTACGATTGTTCCGATGAAACCAATCACCACTGAACAGGCTGATTATGTGGGGTCTCATTGTCATATATGTAAAGAGCCTTACGGTGTTGAGAAAGTACGTATCATGAAGCATTGTCACTTGACGTGACTCTATCGGGGGAGTAGCCATGAGGGGTGTAACATTAATTACAAGAACCCAAGCCACCTGAGCGTTGTAACTGGTAATCCATAACGCCAAGAATTTCGATAACTATTTTCTTCTCGAATCGTTGGTTGAACGTCGGGAGACTGACCACATCTCGCGAGAGAATATTATCGTCAATCCAGACAAATTTAGCGTTATTGGTGAAAACATGGGCAGATTCAAAGTGATTAAGAAATATATTTGGCATGGTTTTAAAGGGCTAACGATTAAAATTATATACAGAGTTCCAGTTTTCTCTGTACATTCCTGGGAAAATATTAATCTTACCTCGATCCCGACCAACTCAAAATTACTCGTAAAGGTCCCCCTGACGCCGAACGGTTTAAACTGGTCAACCCTAAAGGAATGTTCCCATACGATTACATCGACTCGTTTGAGCGTCCGGATGAAACGCAACTCCCTGGCCAGGCAGGGGGTTAACCCTGGATTTTGGGCTGGGGGGCTTTTTACATAATAATTTTCATAACTACACCATTATATATTTTAATTACTGTAATATTTAGAAATTTGATTCGAAGTAGGGGGATAAGAAAGATAAAGAATCAGTGACGCCCCATAAAAAGTTGGGGTCTGGGGGCTCCCCCCCGATAAAAATCTTGATTCCAAATAATGCGAATGGTAATATTTAAGCTAATTTGTACCAAAATCGGATCCTCGGCCTACCTTCTAACACTGTGTACGCCACTAGTTAACAGGTCTGCGTTTACATATTCTTCTTCACATCCAGGATTTGCTGTTGGTGGGGGTGGGGGCAGGCCCGGATTAAGCCGTGTGCCACGCACAGGGGCCCCCATCCGCCTGGCAAATAAATCACTTTGACCTGTCATATTTATTTTGTGATAGTATTATATTCCAATAGGCTATTTTTATGTTTTTTTCTTAAAATTTATCCCAAACTAATATAGAAATTCCCTAATAGAAGGTCGTTAGTAGCCTGGTATTACGTGTAGTCCGACAGTCCATGATTGAAAATTAACGCAACCTTTGCTTTTGGCAAACTGGAAATATTACAAATCTGCAGACGGTACCGTTGACTTTTGACAAAAAATTAAACACTTATTTTCTATGGAAAATAATTTCTGAAGTAAAATAATAAAATTATTATTATTGAAGAAATAACTAAATGTGACGCGAGAAAAACGCAAAAAAAAGTTTTAATAATAAAATACTTTTTACTATACTAATAGTATACTATACATCTGCAGATGGTGGACTACATTAAATGCAATTACATTAAATTAGTTTATAAATATATGATGTCCAGTACTACTGTATTATTAGCTATTAATTTGCAGTACTATAATCCACTAAATATATAATAGACTGTATAGTTTAATAGTTTCTAAAATAGTAATAATTTATATGTTAATAACAAAACTCAAGGTACTCGCCATGGTTGCTAAAAGTTTGTATCTAGGTAAAATTATCCATGTATGAAATATAATATATAAGAGTCATAATCATTCATTGGAGAACTAACTTCTAGGGGCCCCAAGTTCTACTTGGCACAGGGCCCCCAAAAGTGTTAATCCAGACCTGGGTGGGAGCATATTATAATATCAACTGCCCCCTCCCTTCTTCCTGATACAATAGTGTTTACATAATTGCTCTAAAATAAAAATTTCAATTACTGTACCCCTTTCAAAACTTTATGTACAAAGAGTAAAGACTTTAACCATTTCTAGAAAATATTACGATATCACAGGTCCAGTTTTCATTTAAAGTGTAAATTTACAGTAAAGTTAAAAATCAACAGAAAAATTATTTGTTTGAAAAGCCCTAATTATTGCACAAAATTATTTTTTATACTAAATATAATTAAACAAAATATAATTGTTTAATTTACAGAACATAGTGCTTATCATATTTTTGTAATATTCTTAATTTTCTGGGGAAGGGTCTTCAGCTGGGGGGGGGGCTTCAGTTCCCAAAGCCCCCCTCCGTGGGTGCGCCCCTGTGGTCAAAATAAATTTTACAACGTACGTATTAGTCAGGCATAATACGAATATGCTTGTGAAGTATGGAGATGCTTCGAATGTCGAACCCTCTGGGACTACTCAAATCTGTACCTCTATACGGATGTGACTTTACTAGCCGACGTCTTTGAGAACTTTCGCGATCTATGTATGCGCACATATAGACTCGATCCCGGATGATCCCTAACGGCACCTAACCTAGCGTATCATGGCCTGCTGAGAATAACGAAGGTATGGCTCAACTTGATCAACGATGTTGATATTCACCAATTTATAGAGGGGCTATCTTAGGTGGGATATGTTTTCTGGCTAATCGTCACGCCATGGCGAATAATAAGTATATGTCTTAGTTAGATTGCTCTAAACCCAAGTCCTACTTCATCTACCTTGACGTGAACTCACTATACTAATTCATTGTGCTATCATATTTATCCTATGGAGGGTTCCGATGGCTCGACGAGAATGAGATAGGACAATTGGACATGCGGATGGTAGAGGACGATGCTGAGACGGGGTATATCCTGTAGGTGGACCTAGAGTACCCGCAAGAGATACACGACGCTCATTCCAACTTGCGGTTTTACCCTAAGAAAAGGATCCCTCGAATGGGGAAATATGAAAAGTTGTTGACGACGTTAGCCGATAAGCCAGGGTACGTCATTCACTACCGTCATTTAAAGCTATGTCTGGTGAACGGACTGAAATTGACTAAAGTCCATAGAGTGCTCAGTTTCAAACAGTCCCCGTGGATGACTCCATACATCGTTCACTCTGAACGCCGAGATGAGGAGTAAGCCCACCAATCAATTTGAGTAATATGTTTCCAAACTGATGAATAACGTCGTTGCGCTTTCGGCCACCTATCTCTAACAAAAGGGCCTACTGTAGGATAAAGATCGCTAGTAGGTGGGAGGGAAATTTCGGGGCGGCATAGCAAGCCCAAGCTTTAGAACCATACCGTTGTATCGGAAAGCCTGATAATCATCGAGATGCAACCCCAGGAGATTTACTTCGATATGCCGATCTATTCAGGGTTCGCTATATTGGAAATATCAAAGGTCATCATGTATGGTCTGCATTACCAGGTTATGGTTCCGACTTTTCCGCTGGGCTCACTCAAACTCCAGTACTCGGATATGGACTCGTTCCTGTACGAAATGATTGTCGAAGATGCATATAAACGACTTTGCATGTTAGCCAAAGACTACCTAGACACTTCGACTTATAAACCTTACAATGTATACGGGATGCTGTTGGTCAATAAAGTGGTACTCTGTAAACTCAAGGAGGTACGCTCGATAAGAGCAGTAGGTTTTAGATTGTACACTCAAAATTACAGTTGGGTTGCGCTATGCTCCATCGACGATAAAAGATATATAGTACCAGGTACTGTCCATACTCTACCGTGGTACCATTATTCTGTACACGAGCAGGCATTGGCTCCGTCGACTTCGAACGAAGAAAAACTTTTAACCATAGCCCATCTGAATAAAGGACTGTAGTAAATAGCTTTATATTCACTTAGGACTATAACCTCAAGAATAATTACGTTCAATCGACGACTTGCAGCCTATAAACTTATGCATTAAGATTATAACCTGTCCAAAAGAAAGAATTATAACCATGTAGTATGTAGCTGTAGATGGTTTTGGTTTACTAAATGTAACACAGTAAAATAATATATCGCATATTACCCTCTTACTGTAAACAAATAAAAAGCCTGGAAGGTTTAAAAAATTAAAGTTTGAAGGATAAAAAAATAATCAAAAACACTTAAGGAGTTTTATAAATTTATATTAAAAAAATTACTTAGAAGATACATTAGTCTTAAACTTTGCGTGCTTTGACGTTAAACATATTCAAAAGATATAACGGACTTAAGTCTTGTAACTGTAACATTATAAATGATACATAAAACTTATTGATATATTAGTATTAAATGATTCCCATTAAGGGTGTCGTAGTGCTTTTTCTGTCCATACAAAATAGCAATAAAGGTAATCAATGTAGTCTAGTAAATACGTTTTGAAGAGTAATATATCAGGCGGATTACAAAATGCCTTATTTAGTTGTCACCTTTTCATAGAGCTTTATGTGATAAAGCTAGCATCAAATTCTTAAGCAAAGTTAGATAGTCTACACACAGAAACACAACTCTATAACAAGGGACTAACATCACTTGCAGTTTCAAAGTTTTTAATCTGGCAACCATGGCTCGGCTTGTTAAATTCAATGCTATAAAAGGGTAGGCAGAAAATAGATGGTCACTAAAGGTTTAATGATGAACTCATTTATACGTACGATAACTCATATAGCTCTAGGTGTCATACATAAATACATAGGTATTACGGGAACTAGGCGACTATAGTCAATATGTTACTAGCCCCTATACTTTGGTTGACAAAATGCGTAAACGTCAATACCACTATATGGGGCTGCATACAATATCCCTTACACTAGGGACAAATATGTCCTCTTTAGGACCTCGCAGCCTTAATCATAGATCCCCAAATTCGCCCTCACAATCAAATGTTGAAATAAAGGTATACATTAGTTCACAAAGCGTAGTTACCAACAATCTTAAGGATCCCGTCTAAGGGGAAACAAATACAGACTTGTAAAGGAGTAAAGCGGTCAAACACGGACATGACAAGCAAAAAGGGTTAAATAGAGAACGCAAAATAACAAGGAGAATACAAGGCCATTAAGTGGGGCTAAAGGCCAAATTAGGCCATGAACTACTAATCACAACTCCCAACTAGCTGTGTTGACGTTCCCCCAGTAAAGGGAGACAGAAGGTTGCCTCATTACAAAACAACTACTTTAGAGCGACTTGGCATAGTATACAACTATTAGATCAACAAAAAGTCGTTAAGCGACCATTAAATAATGGTCGAGCCATCGGAGTGGTATGTAATATAAGTAAACAGTGTCTACACATAATACAATTTAACTGTCTAGCCAAATTTGCTAAAGCTGACCCTTGACACGGCTTAAGTCCAAACATTGAAACTGAACCTACAAAATATACACTACCATGTCAAACAAGATTTGTTCAGTAGTAAATAATTGCCCAGCAATCTATCAACAGGTACACCTGGTCATATAAAACTAATTAACAGCAATTACAATTGAAACCTATTATACGTATGTGGCTAAGTCATTAAGCGATCCACCCTTACAAACCAAGATGTAGTCAACATCATGACTAGTGTAAACAAATCTTAGTCAGTGTAATGACTGACTGCAATAAACCAATAATCCCGGGAGGGATTCCGATCCTAAAATCCTAATAAATGGACCGTCTGCCCAAATAGAGTAGACAGGCAGCGTAGATAGTCAAAATATATATCCTCGGTGTGGCGGGATGCTGTCTAGTGCTGACCTAAGTCGTGGCTCCATTCGACGCCATAGTGCCGTGGCTTGGTACTTATTGCTGCAAGTCGATTACACGTAGAAAAGACCAAGTTATTAATATGTTCAGTAGAAAATTGAATATCGTTCTGCGTCTATTTTAGATGATACATGATATTAAATAGGCTCCCCGATTGACACCAGACTAGGAAGGGAAAGAAAATGGGGTCAACCAATCACGTCTCAGAGTTAGAGCTCTGGGAGGGGTGGAAATGGGTATAGGTGCTTGCGTGAAGAGTAGACGATGAGAGAAGTGAAACAAGAAATAGTTTATTTCAATATTTGTCTGTAAGCTACCGCTCCAGGATGATTAAATGTGGCCCCTTAGAGAAAATCTCGCAACACAGCCGCTGCATCGGCTAGGCCATGGTAAGTCCAATCTCAACCGCTGTTCTTGTCGAGTCGTTATTTACTTGAAGCGAGGTAAAAACACTTAATTGTGTGAGCTAATTTCCATTAGATCAACACAGGTTCAGCAGCAACTTTTGTCTCGTTGGCTGCAGCATAGTCCTTCTTAGCGGCATCCATCTCGTCTCGCCCACAGAAACCCAGCAGCCGATCAAAATCGAAGAACTTTATTAACTTATCGATCAGGCGAAGGGATGATCGAACACGTACCCTTTTGTTTAGCGCTCTTAGTCAATTGACGAACTTGCCTACTGATCAGACTTATAATTCTTAATCCATTCGTAGAGAAATAATACATTTTCTGTAGCACACGCGTAGGCAGTACCGTAATTATTGGGACACTTTCCAGCACTGCTTCGGGTTTTAAGCGCTCTCAGAGAAGGACAACTGAGATCTTTTAGTTCAGAAATTGTACGCGTCACTAATATCAATGATGCCGCGTAGCCAAGCTATCTTCTCTCTCCCTTCAATATATACCATCGTTATTGCCATAGTTCGCCTCTCCCGCCCCAGATGAGAACTGATCAACGATTTTAGTTGAGAGTATAGTTCATCCCCACTCTGCCAAGACAGCCCATGATAATGCGTGGTCACCCAATCTACGTTCCTCTTACTCCACGGTGAGAGGTAATTGATCTCGAATGGAGGGCAGAAAGAGTAGTTGGCTTCGTCAGTAGGATCGAAATGCTTGATGGCTACCTCCTTAAAGTGGAAAACACTTTTTTCATTCACAAACCCTTGCATACTGCTTGAGATGAGAACGCCGTTGAACTAGTTATGATGCAATCTTGCTGACGTCACTGCTGGAAGGATTGTAGTGGGCAACCTGATCGTGAATGATGAGACAGAAAGCTTTAATGTTGGCGATAATATTTTATTCTGTCTCGAAGGCTATGCGACACGTTATCATACCGTCCTTGAGGGTATCTTCCTGATGGCTAGAATAAAAAACGACGTTAGGATCGTGTGATTTGAATCTGGAAGTGTTGAGTAGTGGAAAGGAGGTGGTCCTTCCGTTGTACGAAAATTGGAAATTGGCATAGTCCTCGTACAATTTTGAGAAGAAATCATGTTTGAAATCCAGGTTCATATCCACATAAGGGTACATGATGGAATTAGGGTAGAGTTTAGCCAAGCGTAGACGAAATGGTCAAACATGCTTTTAATAAAGTACGTCGTGTTGTTACACCCGCTCTGAAAAGCGAAAATGACGTAGTGGGATTTTTCCAGCAAGGGCGATATTTTCATGGTCCAGTCGTGTTGGGTAGAGGTGGGGACGTCGGGTACTCGTACAATTCCCATGTACGGAAAGGTACTTCGTTCGCTCTTGATATAATTGAGCAGATCTAGTCAATTCAGGTTGTCCGTCTTGATATGTGGCTTGAGCCAAGATATTTTACTCAATTCGGTTTTAGAAGATGTCTGTGCGGCGGGTGGGTTGGAACGCTGCAAAGCGTTATTATATGTTGTTGAACGGACGAGTACTAGCTCCTATTTGACATGGGCCATTAAGCGATTCTAGTCCATGACGAATCCCAGAACGAGCCGTAAAGGGATACGTACGTCGAAGATACCCCTCTGAGCATGCACGCGTACCCTCCTATTATTTTCATCTAACGTTTCCAGGGTACCTCTCCTCATCGCTCCGTATCAATAAATAGTTCTTGAGCTGAGTGGAAATACCTACATCTCTAGATTGATCGATCTCAACTCCGTTGATCTTGTAGGCGATTCCCGAGAAGAGATGAAGTATCCCGTTATTGACGACTCTCGAAGTACTTCCCACATGTCCATTACCAAGCAATAGCCTTCCGTTGATGTGCAAGAGCGAACGAGCGACAGAGTGTACAATCCTTCTTGCGTGAGTGATATCCTAGGTTCGTTCTCGTTCGCTAAAGGTGCTGGAATATATGAAACATAGGAATGATACTGGAAACCGCTCAAGGCCGTATCGAAGGCAGCGGGCTCACCAGTGTTCAGTATATCATCCATTATTTTCGTAAAGAGTAGCCTAAGTGTCGTAAATAGAGTTTATTAGCAAGGGGTATTCACGCTTTCAATGATCTTCTCTCAATGTTTCAAGTAAGAGGGCGGCCTCTCAGTTCATAAGTGCCTGGAAGGATGGTATACTCTTTACCATCACAATAGAATTGATCATTATGTTGGTCGAAGTTCTATGTGGAATTGAACGTTGCCAGATTTATCAGTCCGATGAACCTTTCCTATTGACGATTATCTTCACCCAGCAAGATATTTGGGAAGTAACTTTCAGTCAGATTCAAACTCTTACCTGTCAATGTGTAATAGACATGTTTACTAAGATCGATCGTCAGCGTGAGTATTTGAGGAAGGCTAGACAAAGATGGCTGCAAAAAACGGTTGCATAATCTTGATACCGCGTATAATAATAGGTGATAGGTATTCCCTCAATATATCGAATGAGTTCGAGCGGCGGTCTTAGATCGCCAAAACTTTCTAAGTATCCAGCTCACTCACAGTTTTTCATATGTCACCCAATGAATTCCTTTACCGCTATATCTATCGAGATTGATGATGGCACTCTCTATCTTCCAGGGTGGACCGGTAGTTAAAACGTCCCTCATGAATACCCCCCTAAAGAAGGGGATTTTTAACTCTTTAGCGCACTTGTGCAGGTCCGTTTCGGTAAGGGCCAATTTAGGTAGTCAATTTTTCAAGTAAGGGCGTAGATATATCTCTATCCCCATGGAGATAGCCTCGAGCATACAATTATGTCTCTGAGCCTCGTTCAATTGTTTCGTATTCGTCTTCGCACTTTATACAGCCTTCGTGATTCCCACGGCTCCTCCAGCGACGGCTCCAAGTGCGGCGATCAGAGGTAGTATTGGCAGGTACCCGCCCTTCTTCGTCTTATTCTCCATGTGATCAATCTAATTACTAGTTTGAACGAGCGTCACCCCAACTTAGGATATGCTCAACCAGGATAACCTAATAGCTTAGGCCACTGAACAAGGTGCAATAAACAAACAATGAAAGACATAGCTAAAGCAAAAATGTCATAAGGGCGAAATTCAAAGCTTCACTTGATATCAACAGACGGTGAAGATAGAAATCTGGGAGCGATATGTACAGGAGGAATTGAGAATTAACGCATGGGGAATACTATTCCAGATAGCTACAGGAAAGGTATAGTCCCCAACAATTATCTCGACACTAAGGAAACCACGGGGAGGATTTACATCAAACTGGGAAGAATTACCGAGGTTACTGATAGACACCCTACTTCCAGACGAAGACGCAGAAGACTACGAAGGACAAGTAATAGCTAGACAGGACATGATGAGTAGTTACGAAAATTATGAGGTGACAGATCCAGTAACCCAGGATGAGGTAATAAGACTTGTGGATGAAATGAAAAAGAAGGCACCTGGACCAGATGGGATCAGGTTGGAGGTCCTTCAAGAGATCAGCGAGCAGGTAGCGCCCTTCTTAGTTAGATTGATGAATGCGTGCGTGGCTCAGAGCCGTGTACCAAACATATGGAAGCAAAGTGAGGTACTTATCCTGAGTAAGGGAGAGGATAGTGATCCTCAACTCCCGAAATCGTACTGACCAATTTGTCTCTTAAATGTATGAGAAAAATTGCAAGAAAAGATCCTGTGCAATATATTGCAAAAACATAGAGAGGCTGTGGGGCTGCATCAATAACAGTACGGTTTCAGGAAGGTTAGGTCTACGGAGGACGCTATCTGTGAGGCCATGAGTCTTGTAATTAGGGCTAGAGATAAATACGTAATGAGGATATTCGCGGACATTTTGGGAGCATTTAACAACTTGTGGTGGCCGGTGATATTCGGGAGGCTGAGAGAAATTAAATGTCCGGGGAACCTTTATAGGAGTCTTATGGACTACTTTAGGGGAAGATACGTGAACCTGAGATAAGTGGGAGCGGAGCCAAACAGGTAGAAGAACGCATAAGATATTCCCAAGCGTTGCTGAATGGTTGGGAATGAAGTGCCTGCAGCCCTCTCCAGATTTAGTACATTTTATTACTGGGTATGGTCCATATAAGGCCGCTCTCTTCGCTAGACGACTGATGGATACAGGAATTTGCGATTGTGGTAGGGAGGCGACGCCAGAACTGGAGTGTATTGAGACGTTGGAAGATAGAATGATCCTACAGATACTGTTGCAAGAAAGCACGGTTTATTACATATTTCGTGTCGTGGACCGATGGAGTCTCCTGGATACAATCACGGATAATGTGTCCAAATACGAAAGAGATAAGTACTTAAATGCAATGAAAAATAGAGGACAAAATAGACTGGTACACTTAGGACAAGAGTACAGGATGGAGAGTGACAGTGATATAACAGTAGAAAGTGACGTTACAACAAATATGGATGACAAATAATGGTACGGCTTGACTAAGTCAATAGGTGTGACAAAGACAAACTGGATTATCGGCTGGATGGGTTGAATGTGGTGGAGATCTCCAGGCAAACCGGAGCCTAGCTAAGGGAAGGCGTGCTCTCTGTATTCCACTAGTGTGAACTGCTGATGAACTGGAGGGCGCCTTGATACCGGCTAGGGAGTACAAGAGAACAACATCTTCAGACGGGAGAATCAACCCCTCAGTCATAGGGTCCAGCCCACTAGGCGACAAGTGTGTGATGCTGGACTGGAGCAGTCGGGCATCTGGTCCATCCGCTGATACATCGGATGGCTGCTCTCAGTTCAGAAAATGGATCGGTGATAAAAACTGAAAGACCATGCGGCCAACTATAAGAAGGACTTGTATTTAGGTTAAGTTAGTATTAAGTATTTTTATAAATCTTTAGGTTAAGTATGTTGTAAGTCCATAGGTGGTGATATTGTGGGTAGTAAATGGAGCGAAATCCCTGGTAGGGTGCCTCTTCAGATGGCGGAGAAAGGGGATACCCACCCCCGCTGGTGCTCTCGCCGATCTGGGGACTATTAGATCCAGAGTGCGGTGGAACACCTAACGGGGCAGTGTACCGGGGGTGTAATATACCCGGGGTGGACTAACTATTAGGTAAGGTATATGAAAGAAGGACAAATAGTAGGACTTTTAGATTTAGGTGCTTATTCTAAATTTATTATTGTATTAATAAAAAAGAACATAGTTAAAAGATGTAATGTTAATTCAAGATGTAGATCTAGGTCTCGAGCTACATGCTAGGAATCGGGATAAATAATGTAAATAAATAAATAAATATCAACAGACCAAATTTAACACTACAGGAATAGTCGCTTTTCCAGACGACTCCAAGAAAATACCTATATTGCCCCCAAAAATATAACCATCTACTATATCCAAGCGATGAGTAAACTATAATACTTAAAGTGTACTTATGAAAACAACCGTCAAAAACTGACAATAATACAAAGGTCTGAGCTTTCCTAACTCACCCAGGGATACGTCATAGTTTAACATACAAGTTCCGTGGAGTGTAAACCAGGCTATAAATAAACTCTAACAATGTTCAACATCTCGCCAACTCGTGCCCTTCCTCAACCATGAACCAATGATCTTAATGCAACGATTAGAAACTAATGACCATAACAGATCCTTTAATCAAAATAAATGAAGATTGCAATATTTAAATCAAATTACAAACTAATATCCAAACAAATATTATTTACAAGCACAGCCCTAAGTTTAAAGTGTCCCGCCAACTCGTCGCAATAATACAGACATAATAATGAACTGAAAGTTACGTTTGTTATCTATAACTATCAAAAGTTTAGCCCTCTAACGGCAGCAATGCTAATTACCTAGAAAACTTATGATATGAAATATACAATAACATTAAAGTGTTCTGCCATCTAGCTATGACAAACTTAGTTTAATTGGAATAAGTACACTTGGTAATTGATGCTATGTTTCCAATATAGCCCGAGGTAAAAATACCTCAAGAGAAAAAGTAAAGGTGGATCATGGCTTTACATTAGCCAGAAAAACAAGAAATTTACTTCATCATTGTAATACAGTTAAACAATACCAAACAAATAATTTTGAGAATTAAAGATCTTTCTCACAAAAGGAATTTTGAAAGTCAAATGGATTTAAAATTCTGAACATGTAATTTTGAAACTAGAGAGTACATTACGCCGAAAGAGAATTTTGATTACCAATAATATATTAACTCTAACAGAAAAGCGTCGTTTACCTTCTGTAAGACGGCGGTACAATGAGTAACTGACTAAGCTAGACGTAGGCTTAAATACTATCAAACATGAGGTCACATGTTCAATGAGAAGGGGAGAAAGAGCGATGGAGGAGTTCGGGAAGGAAGGGGTAGAACCCAGAAAGATCGAGATCATTCTACCAAGCTGTAGAAAGCGATGTTAGGGTGGGGGGAACAATTGACAAATGAAAGAGGTTTGCGTAGTGGCCGTCTCTTTTTTCCGGGCGTGGTCTTCAGTCGTTGCCTGGCGTCTCGTGTGTGTTTAGGAGGCTGTGAGGCCGGGCGTGGAGGAGCAACAGTTCATTGGAGCCAGAGGGTAAGCGTAACACCATATAATTATTATGGTCCTGTTACGTGTAACTTGTTTCAATACCAATTTGAGACACGTCCATGGTGCTCACGTGCACACGGATATGACGTTCCAAAGGTTTAAGGAGATGTGCTCACTGTGTTGGAAAAACAGGTACGATTTTCTAGTGTTGAGCAAAGATCATGCGATTGATAAGGGATGATATCACTGCGGGTTCGATATTTATATTTTTCCCGATTAAGATGGGCGACTACTCAGTACGTGATAAGACATTATGTCGTCAATATCTATATTCGGACATAGTCTCTACAACTATAAATTTGTCACTGAAACGGAAGGAAATCTGACTCTAGCCCCTCAAGGCTATTACGATGCTAGATCAAAGAGGATCATCAACATCGAGATGCCAATCACATCTCAGGATACCTGTAACAAGTCATAAGTCAATAGGATGTCCATCCTATTGACTTATGACATAGTAACGAGCAGATACTTGCTTTCAACACGGCCCAGGATATTATCAAAAGGCAGATGAACTCGTTGATCTAGAGTTCAGAGAAGGAACAAATAAAGTACACCAACTTTGAGAAGACTGTTCGTCAAGGAATGGAGGAGGTGTGAAAGCTGTCTCGTCACCAGGAAGATCGTCTCAACGAGAATCAAATGGCACTAGATGTCTTAGGTCCCAAGTTGCTAAAGCTGGAGGTGTCTTTTGCGGTACAACAAACCATTTATGTCGAATTGTACGATATGATGATGAGACGTCTACTATATGCAAAGGTGACAGATGCTAATTTGTTTTACGATGTGGGTGGCTTAGTTTTGTAAAACATAGGAATGCCCTCATCACCCCCAGATGCACCACCTAAAACTTATATAGACTCGATGGCTACCCGCGGTTTCTTCTACATCTACTTGGATTCAAAACCTACGTGGAAGGATGCAAGATATTTTGAATTGACTTTAACGGGTGAGCCTCATTATAAGATCAAGAGGGTAGGGATCGTATCAACGATGGTCATGAGCTTGAAATAAATTATTTGCTTGTTGAATCTTACACCTATCAACGGTGCTCCTTTCGAGGTGTCCGACGATGACTTTATATATTTTATCCTGGAAAAACACTCGACGACGTTTCAGACTTTACACGTCGAATAACTCTATTTCACGATTATATATAATGAACCGTTACTTCATCATAAGAGATATTTGCACCTTGCATCATGTCGACGAATGTCACGGAAGATATCATAAAAGCGATTAAGATCATTAAACGAAAGTATAAGCAAACTACGTGATGCTCGACATGAGTCTTAAGCCCGAACCGGAGGAGGAGGAGGTTGAAGTCTCACCCGAGATATTACAGAACATACATCTATTGGAGACTTATCTTTATTCGTCTCAAGCACATTCTGATAAGACCTACGACTATCGTCAGGAGGGTAACTCAACTAAACTCGGAGATACTCATATCATAATCGACGAGTGTGATGGCACAGTACTTCTTAACCCTATGGAAGTACCGTAGACGTGAGGGCTATTAGACCTACAATTCAGAAGAGTACCTACACATTACACCAAGAATGATCTGGATGTATACAAGTATATGCTCGAAGAAATAAACGCGCATCGGTTGAGAAACGACCCGTACGCACGTATTAAGATGCGTACAGGATCGAGGAATTCACTCATCATCAAACCTATGATCGAGGAAGAGCTCGAGGGTGATGGTTTATACAAGATGGAGACAGGAAGAGGGATCGATTATACCTATTGGGATGATCCCAACGAATTGGTCGATCGATTAAGGCTCTTGCACGCATAGAACGGAGTGGGCCATTCGGCCCATGATAACAAGATCGTCTCCATCATTGAAGAATCACGCGAGTCTGGCATCATCGTATAAAAGTATTAATTCCACCTAAAAAGGCTGCATAAAAATTTCTGTAGTCAAGCAGGAGCTTGCACAAGAACTTCATCGTCCTTCAAGACAGCGTTTTCCCAGAAGACACGTCAGTGTATGCGGGCTGAATGAGTTGCTATAGGGAGATCTGGTGAAGATGATACCCAACTCTAAATGGAACAAGGGATACAAGTACCTTCTCACCATCATCGACGTCTATCCCAAACGGCCTTGGGCCATACCCGTTAATTCCAAGACGGGGTAGAACGTTACAGCGGCTATGGTTCACGTCCTTCGCCAGGTGGGTTCCCCGTCCATACGTCATCTGTAGATGGATAACGGGACCGAATTTTACAACGCAGCTTTCAAAGCTCTTATGGGGAGGAAGAGGATAAATCATTATTCGACCTTCAACAACGTTAAGGCCATTGTCGTGGAAAGATTCAATCGAACTCTCAAGAGAATGATGTGGAGGAGATTCACGGCTAAAGGGTCGTATCCTTGGATAGATATGATAGATTCATTACTCGATGAGAATAATCGAACTGTTCACTCTACAATCAAGATGAACCCGATTGACGTCAAGGACGACATACTTTTAGGTACCGTCTACTTGCACGCTAAAACGATCAATCCTACATTGAAAATATTTAAAGTAGGTGATGTCGTTCGTATCGATAAGCATAAAGACGTTTTCGCAAAGGGTTATACCGCAAACTGGACGGCAGAACTGTTTAAGATACGTATAGTTATCGATACGAATCCTAGAACTTTTCTACTCGAAGATTTGAGAGGTAAACCTATCACGGGAGGTTTCTACGCCAAGGAGATCGCCAACGATGGTATAACCTATTATATCAAGGACGATAAGAAGGGTTATTCAGAGTCATGCGATTCCAACACGCATTGGTTAGGGTACCATAACCCCGGCATGTGGGAATACACCCAGAGTATGGAGGACTCTTCGAAGAACTGCGTCATCTACAAGCTCAAGGAGGACGATAGTCCCGAGATATTTCGCAACTGGATCGAGCCGAGCCAGGTCGAAGAACCAGGCTATATCAAGCCGAGCCAGGTCGAGGAGGAGGAAGATGAAGACGCCTTGTGCGAGGAGTTGGATCACCTGGAGAAGTGGGAATACGAACGGGTAAAGCCTCTATCCAAACTCACAAAGGACGAGGTTTACAATGTCCGCTATTTAGAATGAGAAGGTACGGTCGGCAAGCCCAACATAATCGTCCACGACTGTGTGGGAAGAGTCCTGCTTCTCAGCAAGCGCTTGGGATTGGAGTTTATATGTCAATTCAACGCCTCCCAACGAGGGCTTACGTATCAGGGGGGTGATTCCTACGAGTTCTTCAAGGGGTAATCGTGTATGCATTCAACAGTCAGCGACATTTTTTTACTCTTGACAGATTTATGAGCTTTAATACTTAAAATGTTTCGCCAAAGTCCCGGATATTCGTGGAACGAGCTGAACGATGTTGAGATCGGAGGCGGTTGGCGGAACTACAATATCTTTGAACAGCAGATCGTGTACGCAGAGCAGTGCAACTAATTAATTCGAGAGAGAGGTAAAGAGATATAATGCGTCGGGGTGTCGGAAAAGACGCACAACTGAAGTGGTTTCAGAAGAACGGTTCCCAGCAGTCATCTACATCCTGGACGTTGATGTGTAACATTTAAAAACTGTATTCTAAGTCACGTATGATAATTCTATGTGCCTATATGCACTAATCTTAAAGTTTATTCGCCATTCTTAAAAAAAAAACTGTACTTAAGTGCTATGCTAGCTTTCGATTAACTATTTTATTGGATGGGCGATTAAAATATAGTGTTATTATATAGGTACTTTGCAAGAGAGAGATCCATACAAAGACTACAATCATTTAGGATCATTATTCTATGAAGCAATCTGTGAAATCTTAAAGCAATATTCTTATGTATCACGCGTCTGACATTTAAAGACTTTGTTTTGGAGAATTAAATTTATGTTTAGAGAATAATTTAATCACCCTTCCCTTCCTATAACACCCCATCTTTATAAACGCTCTCGACCGGGATTTGAAGCCTCCAGGGGAATAGAAGGAGGCAGGTCTCCCAGTGATCCTATAGTGTGACAGGGAACGACAGCACTTGCGGGGGG
>CABFWB010001236.1:150585-175951 GCA_902151455.1 Timema bartmani
GACTAGTCGTAGTTATCTTATTAGTGTAGCATGTCACTCAAGTGAAATGACATCTACAAAACGTAATCTACACAAAAATACTAAACTGAAATAAAGGAATGCAAAGAAGATAATTAAAACTGATATATTCTGAAATAATATCATTTGTGTTCTACGTACATTAAGTGGATGTTCCCGGATACAAACACCATGCTTTGACAAACTATTCTGCAAGTATGGCGGAAGTGAAGGCGTGGCAGTTTTAAAAGACGTCTGAACCCATGAACACTCGATGTTGAAGCGGACCTGACTGTCGTTGGTTCAATGCCTTGAGCTGAGCACTGCTGACCTAGCGGACTTCCTTGGTAACTCTTTCTTCACCTTTCCCACCTCCCCCTTCCTTCCTTTCTCCTCATTACATGCCCATATTTGGTCTTGTTTAGAGTCAGAGAAAATAGTATATAACAGGTGACCCCTGGGTTCACAGACTGAAGTTTATCATATTATATCCTCAAAGGAAGAATCTCTGCTGCAGCACCTGAAGGATAAACGGATGGTCTTGATGTTTGGGTCGTGGGTCTCACCGCCTCGAAGCCGAGGGAATCTCGTCTGATGTTCCAAGTATTCAACAAATGTCCAAGTCCTTCAGACTTGTTGTGGTAGTCAAGGAGACTAATTTAGTTCTTGTTAGTCGAAGCTGCTATAATGTTATCTAAGTCCCTCAGACTTGTTGTTTTAGTCAGTGAGACTTAATTTGGTTTTGTGTCAAACTGAATTGATTTCTTTAGTCAGATAGTTTGACTATATATTTTCCCTATGCCTATATGACATAGCTTAAATACAGTAGCTTTGAACTCTAAATGTAATAGGGTCCTTGCTTTAAGCTTCCTCTTCTCCATAAGTTCATTATTCAGTATCAAGTCCTTTTGACTTCACAATATCCCATGACGCCGAGCACGTCATGCTCACATGTTTGAATTTTTGTATGGCTACAAGCAGGTTGTTTAACGCCCTTATTTGAGGACCTAGTTAGGTCAGTATCTCACAGCATTTTAGTTGGGACTTCTTTTTCTGTTTTATTATTTTGGGTGCGCAAAGAGTGGAACACGGCTAGTTTTGTATAGTAGCCCGCTCGGATAGTATTTTAATTCGACCCTTGTTAGTACCTTATTTTTTCAAGTATTTAATGTTGGTGTGTACTAAACCTTGATGTATACCCCAGGCAGTGGGTAATGTCATAAATGTACTATTGAATGCTTTGGCAGTACCCACTGGAAAAGGACCGGCCATAGTACAATTTTGTGTTGACACCCGATTGTTAGCCATCTGCTAATGTAATGGACAGACTGTCCTCTTACCATCTATTATGTAGGGTGTCTATGAGACCTTTCTTAATTTCAAGTTAAGCTAGCTAGCTTGGCCGACATTTAGTTTGGTTTAGTAACTCTAAAACTATAGGATTTGTTGTTATATCGTTAATGGTAATTAATTCACCATATTTTCTGTTTATACCCTTCTGGTGGGAGTCTGGCGCTAGCCCGTCCGTTTTGGAATCCAATACTCTATATCTATTTAACTTCCTTTTGACTGTTACCGTGTCGTCTTTGACACCTATTCTCCCGAGCTATGGGAAGTTCCTATAAGTTTGGAGTTGTTAAACCCTATCATATTTGTCAGTGTAAAACTTAATGTTGTTGTTCTAAGAGTTACTTGTTTTTCCTAGCCAATTTGACGGGCATTTATTACTGTTTATTATTCTTTGGTCCAGCATTCAATCTTCTTTATCAATTGTAACCTGATATCACCTTTATGTTATTTGTATAATAAATCTATTATTGTTACCTATTAATTTCTCTAACTCTTAAGAAACATTTCCCTATCTCTAGCTTGTTATACATTTACCTTGTAATAGATATCATTACCTCCTCTATATATTAAAGGTAGGAAACCATACTATTAGATATAATAAATTATTTTGGTGCTTGTGTGCAAAACAGTACCAATAATATTCAGATTGGGACAATCTTTAAGCATTATTTGATTCAATATATATGAATGAAACTAAATAAACACATTGATTAGAAGCTTGCACAGTACTTGATTGCATCCTACATTGTGTGTATATGTACAGTACACTTCGATAATTTGGTAGGAATGAAAAAGTTAGAATCTTTGTAAAAACATATTACTTTTGTGTGTATGTAGTGTGGTAAACTATTTATGAAAAATTAGTGCACCCAGCCTGGATTCAAACCCCAACCTCCTCGTTACTGACAAATCAGACTAAATAAGCTTGACATTTAAACCACGTGTGTGGAGGCAAGTGTTGACTAATTAGGTTTGCAATGTTTCACCGTAGGTAGTGATGTAGCTACACTTCGATTTATAGGTCTATATTAAGACAATTTTGATAGCTATAAAAGTTAGTAAAACAATTTTAATATATTCATACATTAAGTGATGTTATCTTCAGCTGTCACTTTTGATAGATATTATCAAAATATAACTATTAAAAATCACTAATAATGAAGAAAAATACCCACTTCGGTGGCCGCGTGGTCTAACATAGTGTCTACTCAACTTGAGCAATGAAATTCCCGACTTTTTCCCCAATTTCCCCTGGTAATTTTTATAAAATTACCAACTAAAAATATGTCACATTCTTATAACTCCCACCCCCCTCCCCCCTCATTTTTCTATTAATCTTTTTTTATGAATAATAATAAGTTTTAAAATTTAAATAAACATATTTTTAAAATATTGTATTAACATTGTTTGCTGTTTTAATGATTATTATATTTCATATTTTGAGTAAAACCACATTTTCCCAGATTTTTATTGTAATTTACTAAATCCCGGCTTATTCCTGTTTTTTCCCGATCACTTCAAATTCCCGGCTAATTCCTGTTTTCCCTGATTTTCCCGGATGGTAGACACCCTGTCTAAGGCGCTACTCTCGCACTAGACTAGACTGCTCATGATGGGGAGATTGTGGTTCGATTCTCGGTCTGGTGTACGGAGGGTGGTTTTTTAAAATTGATTTTACACTCTCCTGCTATGCAAATATGAGTATACTTCTTCTAAATTTAGCCTTCCTCATCCCTAAAACCATGAGCGTATAATCTGCACCTGAACTAGAAGATACAGTGCTAGACAAAAATAAAATATGTTTGTGTTTTCCAAATGGCTTTTATCAGATTCCTACTATTTGTTTAAACTGTCATACAGCCATACAATGTGGTTTATTATTATTATTATTATATTGTGTGTATATTATATATTTTAAAAATACAGTAGAACTTTGGTTAGCCAAAACACTGTTTTTTTTGGTTGAGATGATATTATTTATGAATATACATGGAATAAATGGAGAACTATATTGAAATAGTTATGGCAGTAAATTCAAATAATTTAAATCTATGTCTATGCAATGATCAGTAAAACATTGCCCTGAATTATGTCGATTAGGAGTTAGGTTATGTCATTAAAATCACACAAATTATTTCGTTGGCCACGTGGTCCGGAAGTTTCATCGTTCCCAACGGGGGGGAATCAAACTCCTATTTCTTAAGTCTAAATATTAACTAAAATTTTTGCTATCCAAAATTGGGTTAACTACTCTTCATTTCGGGCAACCGGCGTTCTAATGTACTATTCAGTTTAAAAAAAAAGTTATTTTTATGTTTCAGCTTAGTTATTGTTATTAGCACTGCGTCTTACTACCCGTTCGGGTTATACTCACGCTAATGTGTAATGGTAGGGTGATTGCGAGATGAAATGGAGGACCTACAGTTTAACGTGGAATCCGAACCACGGATGGAGGCCTGGCATTCCAGGTCACCAGGTCATCCTTCACCTTAGTTGTTGGCCAGGTAGGCCTGTATTGTTTTACAACTTTGATACATCTGTAAATGTTATCATTTGAATAAAAACCACGATCGAGGTCGAGACTTTGATGGAGGCTCACCAGAATTACGCCAATCTACCTGGCTCAAGGCGTGACCAGACCTGAATTGCACCAACTGTAAAACCAACCTAAATAAATAAAAATAGACCTGAATTGCGCCAACTGGAAAACCAACATAATTATATAAAAATAGGTCCAAACAAGTACCCTCCAAGACCAGAATAAAATTTAAAAAAATACTATAATACAGCAAATTAGCATAAAATTGTCAATATTATGCTAAAGGTGTAGGACTAAACTACACTACCAAGGTCATAGAAAGCTAATTTATCTTGGGGGTGGGGGGTCCACGAAAAAATTCTGGGGAGGTCTGGACCGCACCCCCCTAACCCCAAACCCTGCCCTTTCTTTCAAACCTTTCATAGCTAACAAATAATGTTTTGAGTAAGTAGGTATATTGAGATAATGGGCGGTGGAGGGTAGTAAACCTACCTACATAAGTAACAAACTTCACTTCTGACAGTTGTTCTGTTATTTAAGCTGCTCTTAGGGTAATTCCTCAAGTAGGATCTTACAGCTGATAGCGAAAATGTTTGCCTCATTTTCTTGGCCTCCACTTACTCGGCTCATTCCAAGATATGTCCTTTGTTTTTCTATACCATATGAATGAATGAGAAATGAAGTACAGTATTTGAAATGTTGACAAAGATAATTTTACAATCTGAAGTTTTACAAGGTGTACCTTGAAGGTGAAAATTAAAATATTCACTAATTAATATCTGGTTGATGACATTAAGACTGCAGTAAGAGTAAAAAAACTTACACATTAGGTTTTTAAATGTATTTGTCCAACGAATTCCGGGATGGGGTGGGGTCCGGACCTCCCAGAGCCCTACCTTTCTACGCCCTTTTATTAACTACACATTCCTCGTTACCCACACACACATTGAAAATATAAATCCACATTGAATTAAAATAAATTATATGATAAATAAAATATAATATAAAGACTAACACCTTAATAAATCAAATTATGACCTGTACGAGACCCACCAGTAAACACAACTAAAGTATAATTGACACTGCGCATGCTCCAACATTGACAATGGGCACTAGGTGGATATTTACAGTTATTCTATCATTCCACGACAGCGAGAGGAATTTTAAACTTTGCTTTTATTCTACCTCTACTAATTGTATAGGGGACATATAATACGTGCATGTGCCTTAGCCTCTTTCCCTCCCTTTCAACCCTCATGCCATTTGAAGGCCATAGAGGCACTGTTGAGATTGCTTTTAGTATAAGTAAGCTATCCCGCTATCGTGGGCTTCGTGGAGAGGACAACCCCACAAACACCCTTGAAAAATAAAAAAGCTTAAATAAAGAGGCTGCCAAAAAAAACACAACTAAAGTATAATTGACACTGCGCATGCTCCAACATTGACAATGGGCACTAGGTGGATATTTACAGTTATTCTATCATTCCACGACAGCGAGAGGAATTTTAAACTTTGCTTTTATTCTACCTCTACTAATTGTATAGGGGACATATAATACGTGCATGTGCCTTAGCCTCTTTCCCTCCCTTTCAACCCTCATGCCATTTGAAGGCCATAGAGGCACTGTTGAGATTGCTTTTAGTATAAGTAAGCTATCCCGCTATCGTGGGCTTCGTGGAGAGGACAACCCCACAAACACCCTTGAAAAATAAAAAAGCTTAAATAAAGAGGCTGCCAAAACATATTTAATTTTTAAATCCTAAAAACATAATAAGTTATTTTATTTCATTTAATAGAATAATTATTTCGCTGAAAGTAGGCAAGCATTGCTTTCAATGTTTACATGGACCAACCGACCGCCACTGTATATCTTCATCCATACACTGTTTCATTTTGTTTATCAATGAAAGATTGATTCTGTTTAGTTTTTTTTGTCTGTTTCGAACATACCTTCTCATACACTGTTTACGAGAACGTGTCAATTTGGACCAAATGTAAACTTTTCACAAAGAAAAAAACGTTTGGATGTAATGAAGCACATAATGAGGTAAATCTTGAATGGAAGTTCTAACACGCATTTGTTGTCCTTCAAAAGTCCAATGTGTCAGCTACCCAAATGTATGTTTCAGTTAGGTAATCATCAGTTTTGCATCGGCTGGTTGGATTCTGATCAGATCGTAGAACGGGTATTCTACTTCTTCGGGCCTCAAGTAGGTAATCTAACTGAACTGGGCTTGGCACAATTCGTGTCTGCCCCCTCTTATAACTTAACTGGGCTTTGTGCAATTCGGGTCTGACCCATCTTCTAACTAAAGTGGACTTGGCACAGTATGGGTCTTTTAACTAAACTGGAATTGGCGCAATTCAAGCTCTGGATTAGTGAAACCTTTACGAACTCTTAATGATGGTCAATTAATTGGTGCAATTCAGGTCTGCCCTTAGCGGGAGACGACCAAATTTCTGGGAACAGGAAGAGGGAGTGGGGGATGGGTAATTCCAGGAGACGTTAATTATTTGGTAGTTTTTACACTGTGCTTAGTCTTACTTTTTTCCTAACCCAAGACAATTACCAAGACAGTATATAATATTGACCCTGACATATACAGGTATACCTAGCTAAAAACTATTTTTTGATTTTGAAATAATGCATTACTTGCTTTATTTGCAACAAACAAATAAATAATGTCTTTAAAAGTCCATTTCATGAAGTATACCCTGTATTATATAATATTAATTTTAAGTGGCTAAATATACTTCGAATAGAAAAATAAAAATAACACATTCACTTAAAACCATTTAACTAGTATGGCCTACATGGAATCTGTGGGCCAGATGGCACATCAGCGTTATCCCCTTATAATTTGTAGAACTCTTCCTGTCTCCTTTCTTGAAAATCATTATTATAACTCCTTTTTTCCAGTCTTCTGGTACCTTGTTCTCCTTCCAAACCACTCTCAGCATCCTGTATAACCATTGTATACCTACTTCAGCTGCTGCTTTTATCATTTCCAGTCAGTTCATCCAAACCTGGTGCTTTCCCTGGAAAATATAATATTTAAGTATTTACCATGCATTGAGTCAGTGGCGTAGCTACAGAGGAGCGACTGGAGCAGTCGCTCCAGGGCGGCATGTCTCAGACGGGCAAAGGGGGGCGGAACGAACTTGAAGTGGAAAATGTATATTTTCAGGCTAAGCTCGAGTCTATGAAAAAGTTATTTTAGTAAAAACACTCGTCAGTTATGGTAGGGTGTAACAAGGGAGAAGGTGGTGAAGAAAGGTCTCTTAACAGAAAACATAACATGGTTCCTTTATCTTTTGTTAGGTGGGCGATGTCGGATGATATGTTTCACATTTGCCGGGGCAATGGCTCGAGCTGCGTCTGTTTGGCATGATGCCAATGGCATCTAGACATGCGTCAATCAATCACGACCGAGTCCCCACCCCCTTCCCTACCCACTTACACCCATGACTCATACTTACCCCACGTGCTCTGTCATTTGCTTACATACAGCATTCAGCCTATCAGCTGACTTGCCTGCGTCTGGTTTTCCCATCCCCCTACCCCTCCCAACCTTGTTTTGTCTCTTTCTCAGTGAATCACGGTTTCAATAACCTGAGTCTATATTGCGTTGTTAGTTTAGTGTAAGTCAGTTCGCTTTGCTTGTCTGACCGTGGTTTCACCGACTATAGTTTCTCGTTTCGAGTGCTGCGAGTCTCATAGTATAGTGTAAGAAAAAAATATAAAAACAGTGTAGTGTAGATGTTCAGTAGTTAAAAACACGTACTGTTGTGATTTTAGTTTATTTTACGCAACATTTTCTTAGATTGTGGTGCGTCAGTGCAAAGTGACAGGACCATTTAACGTAACTAGTTTATTTTTTCACTTGTTTTCTAAAAATGTCAAAAAAACTAAGTGGTGCGGAGTATTGAAAAAGGAAAAAGGAAAAGGATGACATAGCAGAATTTGAACTTAAGAAAGTGAGAAAGTTGTCGTCATACTTTTCGACAAAACCTTCAATTACACAAGAACCCAGTTGCAGTTCACAAGAACCTAGTTGCAGTTCAAAAGATAAAGATGTCAGCTTTAGTGTAGGGGAATCGGAGCAACTACTAACGACTGAAAACAGATCTGCTTCTAAAAAACTTGAAGGTGAAGTAAGCCTTAAAGAAAATGATTCAGAGCAGATTTTGTCAAAATATCTTGATTCTGTTGAAGCTGAAAATGAGGATTTAGAAGAGCAAGAGTTTTTAGAAAAACAGGTTGGTGAAGATTTTGTTATTATTAGTTCTTCTGACAAGGGGAATTTTGAAGGGAACCTTACAGCCGAAGAAAAAAAGCAAATAATAAAACTTGGCCCCCACCAGCCAAAAGGGCCGTTTCCAAAAGATACAGATGGGAGAAATAAAAACAGAGGTTTTGACGAGAAATGGTATTTTCCAAAAAAGGCAGATAACCATTTATCAATAAAACGTAATTGGTTATGCTACTCAAAGGTTTTAAATGTTTGCTATTGTCAGCCTTGCTGGCTATTTAATATGTCACAGAGAGACGTGGGGTTTTCGAAAGGTACGTCTGATTGGGCACATTTAGGGCGAAACATCAAAGACCATGAAGAAGAATCTCAAAACCATGCTATTGCATGTGAAGTTCACTACCGCTGGCAGTTAGGCATGACTGTTGATAGTGAAAATCTTGAAGAGATCAAGTGATCTACAGACTATTGGAGGCAAGTCTTAAGGAGAGTTGTGGACGTAATCATCACTTTAGCTACAAATGACTTGCCATTGAGAGAGCATAGGTTGTCAGGTGACGCTAATTTGTCTAAAGGAAACTTCCTTGAAATAATACATATGTTAGCAAAATATGACAAGGTATTGGCAGACTTAATTAAATTGCCTAAAGGTAGTACTAATTACCTCAGTCCTCAGATTCAAAATGAAATTATTAATTTAATAGCCAATGAAATAAAAAAGGAAATAAAAGAAGAAATGGTGAAAAGTCCCTACGTTTCAATCATTTTTGATACCACTCAAGACATATCAAAGACAGATCAATTAAGTACAGTGTTTCATTATGTCAACATAAAAACTGATAATGAAGAAAGGCCAGTAGAGTTGGTAGTAGAAGAAGCATTTGGTGGGTTTACAGAAGTGGAAAGCCAAAAATCAGAATATTTGGAAAACGTTGTGCTTAAAGTAATTGAAGAGTTCTCTGACATTTCTAAAGTAAGGGGCCAAGGGTATGACGGGGCCGCAAATATGAGCGGGATTTATTCCGGCCTTCAAGCCCGGATAAAAAGTAAAAATCCCGCAGCCACGTATGTATATTGTTGTGCACACGCATTCAACCTGGTCATCAACGATTCGGTAACAAGTATTCCAGAAATCAGGAACTTTTTCGACAATGTGCAAAATTTGTATGTTTTCTTTAAGGCCGTATCAAGATGGGCTTTGTTGACTAAATCAACCATGAAAAAAACATTTAAAAAAGTGTTCCCTACAAGATGGTCGTCAAGAAACAAAGCCATAGACGCCCTTCATTGTGGCTACTTTGATATAATGAAAGTATTAACTGTCATAACCTTAGAGAGCAGTAATCAAGAAGAAGTTAATCAAGCAAAATGTCTTTTGAAGTACTTCGAACAGTTTCAAACGGTAATTTTGATAGTAGTTCAAAGTGTTTTGCTTGAAACAATGGACATCATTTCCAAGAAACTGTAAAGCACCGAGGAAGACTTAGAACATGCAACAAGGATGCTGTTAAACCTCAAAACAAAAATCGCTAACCTAAGAAGTAACTGGGAAACAATTAAAAGTGATGCAACTCAGCTTTGTTTGAAATGGAAAGTTGCGCCAAATTTCACTGACTCAAGATCAAGAAAGAAAAAAAGGATGTTCGACGAAGTACAGGCAGATGATCCCATCATGGACACAGAAAAACGTTTCCAGGTTGAGGTATTCAATCGTAGCCTGGATATCATAACTACGCAACTAACCGAGCGTTTTGAGTCAATAACTGAGATTTGTGCGTGTTTCAAATGTTTGAAACCTTCTTTTTTAACTGACTCAGGTGACAAAGAAATTCTAGACTCGTGCAAGCCTCTAGTACTTAAATACCCAGATGACATCTCTCCTAACTTAGGCCAACAGCTTGTAAGACTTAAAACTTGTTTTTCAAGCCACATTGAAAAACTTAAAAGTATTAGAGACCTTGCCGATACTGTGATCGTGCGTGCTCAAGTTGGAGCCAGCTTCCCGGATGTTGTGAGTGCGTGCCTCATCTTTTTGACAATGCCCGTTACATCCGCAAGTGCTGAGAGATCCTTTTCAAAACTGAAAATTATCAAAAGCTATCTTCGTAGCACCATGTCGCAGGAGCGTCTGAGTTCTCTAGCAACGATCTCCATCGAGCGAGCCAGAGCAAGAAATATAGACTTAGAAGACACCATCTCACAATTTGCAAGTGCCAAATCACGAAAGAAAATTTAATATGCAATTTTGAGTACCTCCAACAATTTGTGAAGATTTTCACTACAAAATTTTGTCTTTTCAAAATTTTATTTTTATCTTTTAGAAGGCTTTTGTGTTGGTAACCCATTTGTTAAACAATTTCAATTTTAATTTGTAATGTATTTCCCAAATTAATGTCCTATTGCCAAAAAAGTAAAGACCAAAAAGCATAAATGATAAACTTTTCTTTAAAAATACTATGTCGTTTGTGAATAAGTGTTACGTTAGTTTAGTTATATATTTTTTTCTATGTGATCAACAATAAATGACAAATGTTATCTATATTAAAATAATCTGTTTTATTAGTTCCAAACTCCAAAACTTTAGTTGTCATATTGTGAAAAAGTAAAAAACTAAGTAGATTTGCATTTCAATATAACATAACATACATTTTAGTAAATGTAAATCCATGCACAAAAAGAAAATACATTTTTAATTTCTTTTCTTTATGGAACAAGAATAATAAGAAACCACCAACATAGGCTACTTTTAAAATCAGGTTAATCTGTTAGGTTTACTTGAATTTATATGGTGTTATGGTTCAGTTAATTTTTGGATGGAAACAATGGGAGGGGGGGGCCCAAGTTAATCCGCTCCAGGTTGCTTCAGATCTAGCTATGCCACTGCATTAAGTTAAACACTTTTTTAAACTCATAAATATATTGCTTTGTTATTCACTTTAATTCAAAACCTAAAACTGTACTTGTAATTTGAGTCCATATCATCATTACTTTATCTAATCATATATGAAAAAAATAAATTTGGACCTAAGCCAGAATTCAAACCAATCTCCAAGAAGTGGTGGTTTAGTAAATAATCAGATTTTTTTCTTCTTGTGTTAATTAAATTATTAAATAAACTACTTAAAATTATTTTTATAAATAAGTTAGTTTTCAACCTTATCCATCTGGAACATGGCATACACTCTGGGCTTCAACAGGTTGCCCACCTGCTTCACCTGGGAGAAATAACATGTACTTGAGAAGTCATTAAGTGCAATAGTATACCTTTACTTTCCACATTAAATTTCAATGAGCAGGTAAGAAAAAGCCTATAAATTTGCTGGAAAAGTGTAATGATTATGTATCATTCAGGTATCTTTTACATGCCACAATCGATATGGGGCGGATTCAATTCTCCAAATGAAGCTGTTACATGGATTTTCATCAATCAGTAAAAATAAGTTGACCTCGGCCAGGCTTGAGCCTACAAACATCAGGTGATGAACCCTAAAAAGTCATAAATTATTTGTGTACTAATGTTAAATAAAGTTATATTAATTTGTTCAAAAAGTTTTAGACCAATCTTATATGATGATGAAACTTAGTCAGTTGGGCTTTATATACTAGTTTCTAGATTAGTTGTAATAATACAACGATTTCCTTGAAAGGAAAATTTACAAATAAACATAAAATAATAGATAACTTATAATCTTGCAATTATTTATTTCAATTTATTTTCAGAAATTTTTTGTTCTTTTAATATTTGTTCTACATTGCGAGTACAATGAAATGTAATGAATTGACTTACTGCTGGAATATCAATAACATATGATAAAACACAAATACAAAGTTATAAATTTACCCTTGCTATTATCATATGTATCATAATAACACAGCCATACAGAACTATTTTAATGTAGATTGAATACTTTGCTTATCAGACAAGTGCTAGCCTTCAAACAACACACACAGTAAATTGCAAGTGCAGCTTGTATATCTATAAACCTGAGTGGTTAGCTCATATTTAATATTACAATAGAATAGTACCATCCCAATGAGCTGAAACAATTACATTTTCAAATAATGTTGTATCTGGATGTTATATTTTTGGTAATCATTCTAGTTCAAGTTCTTCTTGAACATTTGTGCGGTCAAGAAGAGCTTGCTAAGAATATTATAATCATGTAGAAGACTAAAAAAATCTCAATTATTTAAGAAAAATTAATAATATTCTTTTTAAAATAGTAAAATAGATTAAAATAATGTAAATAAACAGCTACCACTGATACAATGATACAAAAATGAATGCCTGGTTAAAAAAAAGAAGATATAACTGTATTCTTAATTTGTGGAGTCCAAAAAAGTCATTTATGTTAATGGCATTGACTTCTTTGAAGATGACCAATATTGAATATGTCAAATTGGTGGAATAGAAAAAAATTGTTTGCATTACAAAGAACTTGTTTAAATAGGTATTAAAGGTCTCCAAGGTTTTTATTTTTGTTGTTGCAATTTGACAAAAATTAAATACTTGTTAATTAGATCAAAGATAACAAGGAACACACACACAATATCGTGATTTCTTTTTATTGAAGAATATGACCAATTACCTTGAATAGTGATTAAAATAAAAATTAGAACAGGATTTTTAGTATCGATCTTGTCTTTATAAATCTGTTTATTTTTGTCTTGATATTGTCTCTAATTGAAAAAAATTATTCATGTACACACGTAAAATAGTGAGACAAAAGTGCTCGAAAAATTATTATACGTTCAACATTATTTATAGATTGCATCATTAATTTTTAATTCATTTATTTTCAAATCAAGTAGACGATATCGTACATCCCTTTTGTATGTCGACTTTTGTCAAGCTTGAGTCACCGGTTTTATTATTTCATTACAATATTGACAAAGTTTTACTTGAATATCACGTTTACATTATTGAATACATAGGTGTGTTGTGTTGTAATATTTCAACCAATACTTGAGCAATTAGTACTAAACAAAATTGTTTACACTTACATTTCATGTATACCACCTTAACTACAGTTTCACTACAGTAATATATTAATTTCATCTCATATCTATCCTCTCTCCCAAACAACAATCAAATTAAGTAAGTCCATAAATGGAGCGGCAAGTGAGTATTGACCTTCAAGAGAGCTGCGTAAATCATGACGAGAGACAACATAACTTCACAATGATGAGACACACACAACAAGAACACCACTCTCCATGTACACTCTGCTTTGATCAAAAATATTAAGACTCCTTGAGACAGTGGAAGAGTAATCATAGGAAAGAAACAATTTATGGATTTTGTTGTTAAAATAATTGTCAATTGAAGTGCAGGTTAGGTATTGTATTCATGCTTTGTAAGGGTGTGCAAAGCACACTTTTTTAATTCAAAACAAAGTCAAATTCAATAGTGAGATATTCCTTAAGTCAAAACTAAGTTTGAATATTAAAAAAAAAAGTTATGTTAGATAAAAATAATATACTTTGCATAACTACATTAATTTAGGTATTAATTATTCTCACAAAATGTAATCTAATTACCGGTATCTTAGATTATGTTATACAAACATTAATTTGTGATGAAAATTATTTTTCTTTTTAAAGTGTTTTAACTTTAAATATCTTGTTGGATAAGCTTCGTAATTGTTGAATCCAGAGTTTTACTCTTGAATTGAAGTTAAAACCAATGAATATTCAAAGAGAAGTAGAAGTTTTCGAAGCTTCGCACACCCCTAATGCTTTGTTAAGAACTGCAATGGATCAGTAAGTGAAGGATTTTACTCAAAGTGCATGAATATCACCACAAAGGAGTCTTCTAATTTATTAATGGAATGGATGTGTTTCATGATTTTGACAAAAATATCTACACAGTATAACACTTTTTCTATTAAACTTTAAATCTAAAAAATTATATACATACATTCTGAGGTATAATTAAACTAACAGAAGGAAAGATAATAATATTATTATTATAAACAAATAGGACAAACAATATTGTTTGCGTTAACAATAGAGGTCACTTACTGTGATGTAATAAGTTTTTAATGCAAACCTTTAGGTTTCTAGTAATGGTGTAGGCCTTGACCTGCAGCGTCAATGGACCAAAGTTGTAACAAGATAAATACTGAAAGATACTAAATGCTATTTCTGGTAAGATAAATACTGGTAATGCTTTCATTCTCTTTTTACAAACATTTTGGTGCATTTCCTTAACATTCATCTTTCACCCCTGATGTTTTAAAATTAGTGATAGTTATCACAAACGGGCAATAAGAAAGAATGCACTAAATGTATCAAATATAAACTCGCCCTCATGACTGCAATGACCTGAATAAGATCAACACTCACTTGTCATTATTTAACATGAATAAATAAATATTCTAACATACAAACATGGAAATGTATTAATGTAAACCAACTGTACAAGTCCGCAAGGCATTTAGAAAAAAAGTCAATATTTCAAAACAAGGATAAAAGTACCTTAAACTAATGGAAGATGGAAATTGTGACATGTTTTATGACTAACTACGAAGACTTGGGTCACCGGTATCCGACTGATAAGGACGCTTCCATAGAAAGACTACACAAAAATTACCTAATTATACAAAATACACAGTCATGAGTTCAATGTGTAGTAAAACATTGACCAGCTTCTCTCACATAGCTATAAAGCCATGTCGAAAGTAACACAAATATTAAAATGCCACACAATTTGGAATTCTAGACAGTGTTTACAAAACCCACATTATATGTATATTTCATAACCCTATGTACAGTTTTTTCAGCCCGCTTCCCAAAACAAATATAACAAAACTTCCATAACAAGATATTTTAAGTTCTAAGCACTTAAAATATTTCTTTCTAATGAAAGATAATAATTAAAAAGATACCAATCTTTTTATACAATGGTTTCCATTGCAGTTAAT
This sequence comes from Timema bartmani, assembly GCA_902151455.1. Taxonomy (NCBI): domain Eukaryota; kingdom Metazoa; phylum Arthropoda; class Insecta; order Phasmatodea; family Timematidae; genus Timema; species Timema bartmani. Next base: position 165,651 of record CABFWB010001236.1, read on the forward strand.
TTGGTTTGATCAGTTTTTCAAGGCAGAATTCTAACTTGTTTCTCTTGCCTATCACTGAAAAGTAGTGTACTAGTTGTTCGTTACACACGACACAACACAACACATTGTACGCAACATTTGTGAGCTGAACTTTCATGATCTTGAGTATAGTCGGCAACCTCTCGTAATATCAATTCTGGGCAGTGTAATAAATAACCACAAGTCATTTGATCTACGAGTAGTATTTTTATAGAAAGTTGTTTCTATGCAATAAGTTTTATTTCAATGATGATTAAATCATTTTTTGTAATAACTCAAAAACTAAGTGTTCATCCTTCCCAAATAATGGAAACAAAGAAGAGGCCGGAAAGTTAAGGTGATTTGTATTTAGGGCGTGTTACTGAATCACAATTACCGTAGTTGTGTAAGTCAGAACCAGATGCCTGTGTTCCATCCTGTAACAAAGTAAATAGTAATCAATATTTTGTTTTCACAAAGGTTTTGAAAAATGAGACGTGGATAGAGCCTTGTATCCTACACACTTAGTTACATGTATTAATCCTCAGGCAATCAATTCATACATGGGGTTAGGATTCAAATCCTTGTCAAAGATTAATTTTTTAACACTGAATATCCAGTTTTTGTTTGCACAGCATCTTACTTACCATTTGAGTTATATGCTCATAACCAGTTGAAATCTGTTCCTAAAAACATTAATGGTACTTTTTTTTCAAAGCAAATATAATTATTTCTTATAGGTGGTGAACTAAATTAAATGAATGTTAGTGCTCTTTAAAGTACTATTACTGGAATACCAAATCAGATCACCTCATGCTTTCACAGAATGTTTTGGAGAATAAGTTCCGCACTTTGCCGCACTTACAAAAGCACACCACCTATCCCTATCTTGAGCCAGTTCTATCCAGTCCACCTCATTACAGTCTATCCCAATCATGAGCTAGTTCTATCCAGTCCACTCACTACACCTTATCCCTATCTTGAGCCAGTTCTATCCAGTCCACCTCATTACAGTCTATCCCAATTATGAGCTAGTTCTATCCAGTCCACTAATTACACCTTATCCCTATCTTGAGCCAGTTCTATCCAGTGCACCTCATTACAGTCTATCCCAATCATGAGCTAGTTCTATCCAGTCCACTAATTACACCTTATCCCTATCTTGAGCCAGTTCTATCCAGTCCACCTCATTACAGTCTATCCCAATCATGAGCTAGTTCTATCCAGCCCCCTCATTACACCCTATCCCTATCATGAGCTAGTTCTATCCAGCCCCCTCATTACACCCTATCCCTATCTTGAGCTAGTGATATCCAGCCCCCTCATTACACCCTATCCCTATCATGAGCTAGTGCTATCCAGCCCCCTCATTACACCCTATCCCTATCTTGAGCCAGTTATATCTAGTCCACCTCATAACAGTATATCCCAATCATGAGCTAGTTCTATCCAGCCCCCTCATTACACCCTATCCCTATCTTGAGCCAGTTCTATCCAGTCCACCTCATTACAGTCTATCCCAATCATGAGCTAGTTTTATCCAGCCCCCTCATTACACCCTATCCCTATCTTGAGCTAGCTCTATCCAGCCCCCTCATTACACCCTATCCCTATTTTGAGCTAGTGCTATCCAGTACACCTCATCACACCCCATCTCTTTCAGGTCCCTTCTAATGTTATAATCCCATTTGCATCTAGGTCTTCCCAATGATCTCTTCCCATTGGGTTTGCCAATCAGTACCCTGAGCACCGTTTTAGATTCTTCTATTTGTGCTGCATGTCCTGTCCAACGTAATCTACAAGACTTGATTATTCTAACAATATCTGTCTATTACTAAATGGTATGTACCATATCATTATGTAACTTCTTCCAATCCCCAGTAGCCTCCTCCCTCTCTGGACCAAATATCTTCCTAAGCCTCTTGTTTTGGAACATCCTACTTTTTTTCCCATCATATAAGTTAAGGGTATTCCTGTGCTTGAAAAAATTAACTAATTAAAAATTCATTTAAAATGATTAATTATGATAAAGTAGGGTAAACTAACCTCCCCTCCAGTTCTTCTAAGACCGAATGACCCTGGTTGAAGGTAATATTGTTGCCATTTGGAGTCAGTCTTCTTTAGAGAGAGGGTGTTAAAGTTCAGCTTTTAGATGTTTATCACATACTAAGAAATGTGTACCTAGGTCCTTGTTCCTGACTAATTTGCAATAAGTGACAGTTGTGACAGCTAGCATACAGCTTTCTCTCCCTAGGTTTAGTTTCTCCCTCTAATGCTATACTCCAGCTTGTTCTCTGATAGGAAAACGGGGTAGGGGAGGAGAGTTAACTCAGGTATTCAGGTAGCCTGGATGGGTTAAGTGAATCATTGTAGTATGGAAATTTTCTCTTTATGAAAATAAAAACTATATGAAGGCATTTTATTATATTTCTTACATACGATTTTCAACTTATTATAACATGCGCTTTATTTACCGACTAATTATATCAATCAGAACATGAATTACAGACTAGCTTACTCTATAACAGTTACAACAATGAGACCCCCAGCTGTCAATGCGAGAAAAGGGTCCTAATTTTATTAATGATAATTTTATTGAATGTGCAGAGAATCGAACCAAATACCTTTAGTTCAGAATAAGACCAAATAAGAAAATGATCATCAAATTATTTAAAGGAAGTTGGCTCCTTTAGTACACATAGAGTGTGTAATGAAGACAAAAAAAATTAAAATACATTTTATGTTTTTCAGTAACAGTGTGGTCAAAGTTCAAATCTTATTCAAATTAATTGGAAGAGGTTTTAATCGTACCAATAGATTAAATCGTTAAAATGCCCTTGTTTTAAATTATGATCTAATAAAATCTAACAACAAAATATGTGTATTCCCAAAATTAATTGTGTGCTGGTTTCCCTAAAGGACAGCTTTAAGAATTTATAGGCCATGAACACTCACTTTTTTTTAAGGCACCCTTTTTTTGTAGAGCACGTGTTTTAAAAATATTTTTGTATGGACTGCAACATTTCAAAATGGTTAGATTTATAAACCCTATTTAGAGGTGGATAATTGAGTTAGTCAATAACTAGTTGATAAATAAAATAAAATAGAGTAAGCTTGTGATTTTATTATGGTGTGAGAATACACTTATAATTTTTTTAGTGTTCTTTTGTTTCTCTCTTAGTAGGTACGCGTTAAGTTTAAATCTTTGTTCTGACAAGCTATGGGATCTTTAAGGGTATCGAAGAGGTTAAAAAAATCGACTTCTTAAAAATTCATTATCAGTGATCAATTATAATAAGAGTGAGGAAAAATAAGCCTCCTCTCTACCCCCCTCCCAGATCGAATGACCCTGGTGGAAGGTAATATTGTTGGCATTCTGAATTTGTTTTTTTCAAAGCAAGGGTATATTATCGTTGTTATAAATGAGTATCAAGTTATCTATGGGAAGTTACTCTAGTAAATATATGTTTAATATGTACTAAAACGAATTTTAAGTATCTGGAAATAACATCATAGAAACTAAAATGTTGTTTTTCGGTGACAGTAAAGTTGAGGTTCAAATCTTGTTTAGAGTTATTGGAGGGGTGAGGGGGGCTAGCTCTAGATTAAATTGCTAGACAGCCCTTTGTGTTAAAACTTATTGACTATTTTTTTTTTATCAACAATCATTCTATTTGACCTGTTCATCTATTGTCTCCCATTGGTCAGTTGAGTCCATAAAGGTGTTTCATCTCATATTTTCTATTTTTAATGTAAATAAATTATTAATGAATATATTAAGTTGGTCAAGCAAGGCTATATATTTCAGTCATCTTTTTGACCGTGGTTTATAGCAATATAGAGAAAAGATATAGGCATAATAGAATAGTAATACTTTTCTCTAAGATAACAGCGAGCTACCAATTTTTTATAATGTTGGCCAAATTTGACTTTTATTATGGACATTCATTATGTAAATGTGTGGCTCCAGAGCCATATGCGACTCCTAGCCAGAAAAATTGCAGCTCTTTTCATAAATTTAGTTCCATAAATATGTAAATATTGGCTGTTCTTAGCTACTACTAGCCTTATGCTTTTTGAGATTGTTTGGCTGGACAGAGGATCTCAAGTGACAATTATTATTATTAGAGGGGGGTTCCTAAAATATACAACATATTGACCTATTTTTAATTTTAATTTTTACTATAGGAAATCATGACCTCAAGCTGGCCCGTCACCTTTTCAAAAAAATCAATGACAAAATTTTGTTTGCATGAATAATTTCTGCTTCATTTGTGCTCATATTTGCCTAATAATGAACATTTATGCTAAAAAAATTAGCCATTTTATAAAATATTGTGGTGGGCCTACTTAGCATAAGCTGGCCCTTCACAATTGAAAAAAATAATGTAACCAAATTCTGTTTACATCATTTTAACCTGCTCCATTTGTGCTCATACGTTCATTCGAATGATGTAAACAGAATTTGCTCTATTTATGTTTTTCAATATGTGGAGGGAAAGCTTAAGATCTAGGAGGCCCAGGAAGTTGTTTCACTGTAATAGCCCATATTGTTTTGCTGGGGAAATTTAAATTGTCAATTTTAAAGAAGAATCCGCTATTCAAAGGTGTCCATCAAGGGAGATTTCACTGTAATTATTCACTATCAGGAACACACATTTGGCACCATAGTAAGAGAGTGCAATAAGTGTTCATATGTGATATGTTACACTTGCCACATGTTACACTATCAATTGAATGTTTTCACCGACATAATATGTGGGCACACAGACTAAGCGTTAAGAATGTATAATCTGGTTTGCCTTTAATGATAAGGTCACAGTTTGAATACCGGCTGGGTATAGTGAGATGAATTTTTTCCTAAATAATTTACTACTATCCCTCCATACAAATGCATATACTTTTTTTTTATATAATTTAGCCTTACTCACCCATATTTAAATTTAATGGGAAATGAGTAATTAAATGATTGCCAGGCATAATATTGAAATCTATATCGGCCTATAAAATGCAAAAAGTGTGTATGTGTAGCCATAAAAATATTAACCACTTCTAGATGAGCTGTATAGCTGAAATTTGGGGGGCGGGTAGAGGAATTACATCATATAATTTGAAATGTATATAAATGCTAGATTTCAAAATGGGGCCCAGGAAACGATGGGTGGAGGGAGGCTATAAATAAGGATATACATTTGGTGAGGTAGAAAATGGTAATTCGACAGGCATGTATAAAGGAGTTGACATAAATTCCGTCCCGAGGATTTTATTACTCTAAGCTCCTATGTTAATTACATACCGCCATTTGCACTAGACACTGTAAATTCAGTTCCATCATTAACATAAGATGGTGTAATTTTGTCCCATATTAAATGTAAACATACTAAATACAATATAAAACAAGAAGAAAAAAAATCTAACTATAGTTTGGAGGGTTCGGGACCAACTGCAACTGATCAACTGATGGGAGGTACAAATTGTGACCTGCCGTCCAAAGGACTTTGTACCATGTGTGACGCACAACTTCACCTAATCTAACCTAACCTAACCTAAACTTCCATGTGTAATAACTAGGCCTACATCTTTTGAATTGCTATGTGTTAACATAACATAAATAATATGCATAAATATAATCATGGGACGCAATTTACATAGCACCCTTATAATGATGGGACGGAGTTTACATAAGAGATTTTAATGGCCGGGACAGAATTTACATTAAAAAAATGCAGACAGGACGGAATTTACTATAACCGTTAGAGAGCTCACTACAAATAAAAATAAATGTCTGATTTTTTAAATTTTTAAAATGAGACTCTGGGAAAGAGGTGGGAGGGTGGGTGGGTGGGGGATATAAAGAGAAAAAGTTTTAAGAAAAGGTATAAAATTTAAATTTTCTAGGAATGTAGGAGATTTACACAAAATAGATGAATAAGAATTATATATTTGAAATTACTAAGTGAGAGGGCTTATGAAATGAGGGGTTTAACGAACGATTAAAAAAAACTAATTATCAGTGTGGCAGAAGATCTAAATTTGTGAGGTAGGTATGAAGTTCCCACCTTCACTTCCCTCCCAATGGCCATAATGAACAGGACATTTTTAAATTTAAAAACGAAGGACTGGAAAGGGGTTGGGTTTGGGGCCCTTTAAATTTCCCATACTTATATAAAAACCCTTTTTGGTATGGCAAAACATTTAAATTTGGCATGGAGGTGGATGGGCCACCCCTAAATACCATAAAAGCTGTAAACATTTGTTGTGAAATGGGGAGAGGGGGGTTTAGGCGGTGAGGTAGTGAGATAGGGGGTTTGGGGGAGGGGGAATAAATGTCCAAATATTATAAAAAATAAAACTTTTTGGTTTGGTAGAAAATCTAAATCAAACATGTATATAAAAGAATCTTCTTTGTTAGGTCTCATAGCGGCCATATTTTTTGCCTTTTTATTTCTCTTGTGAGCACGGCTTGGTGGAGGTTTTTAGCCATTTCCAAATATACAAGTATTTGTAAGCGTTGGCGGGGAATGCTATCTTGTTTATATGTCAGAATGGCTAAGTTAATAAAAACTTATTCACCTAAAAGAAATCGCTTTAAGTGTGTTAGTAAGAAGTAAGTTTACTAAAATTGGGTTACTATATCTTTTCTTAGATCGGTTGGATAAAGTAATCTAGACTTACTAATGATCTATTACGGGTGGCTAAGTACTTTACATTTCAGCACTAACAATGAAATTATAGCACTAACCAACACTAACGAACCACACACGATGGGAGTTTAAATAAAAACTGCTGGGTAAATCGATTATTTGCTAGATCAGGTGGATAACTTCATATAAACTTTTCTCCCCATGATAAATCATAACAAGCACCTTAAATTTTTTACACTAAAGATGAAAATCGAACTCTAATCAGTAATCACAATTAGCAATAGAGTAACATAAAAGTTTTCAAAAACTGTTGCTAAACAAGTTGACTGGCACACTTTACTAAAATCACCACACAAGCCCTACTTTCCAAGACGACCAATTAAAAGGAAACTAATCCTTTTGTTTAGGCTGTCACCATCTACTAATGACAACAATCCTTCACTCAAAATTTACAGCCTGTGAAAGAAAGAGATTATAGGCTGTGGAGGTGAGGGGAGAGGCGATGCACAAAAACTTCTTCAAATTGATGCTAGAGTATGCAAGTTCCTGGATATGGTGTTACATGTAATAATGGTCTAAGCAAAGTAATGTCCCAAAGCTGTGAACACCATGAGATGGAATCCGAAATCACCACATATTAAAAATATATTTTAAATCTTTAAACAGTAAGATAAATAGAAAATGAATAATTACAAATGGCAACATAAAAATATCATTTTTCTATGTAATAGTAAATATTTAATAAAATATAGAGGCGATCATAATGTATTCTTTACAGGATCATCTATAGCAAGTCATTATGTCAAATACAAAAAATCAGATATCTACTATTAATAGTTTTAGAGATTTCTTGGAATAAGATTCCTTTAGTCAAAATTAAATTATATTAAAAAAAATTAAAATTAAAGAATTTTTTTTGTGAAACTAAAACACTGTCAGAATGTGTTATTTGAAGCGAAAAACTGGATTTCTCCTAAAAGTTCCAATACTTGAACACCCTTAAGAGACCATGTTTCACAACCCATAGAGAATTGGTAAAATTATTGTTTTGTATATTCTCAGTTTTACATTCCTTAACAGCATGTGAAATGTCAACAGCTTACTGACCGAGTAATAGCACGTATTTCCCGACTGTATTATTTTCCTAATTTCCACTCTAGCATCGTTATAGTTAGTTAAAATTGTTTTTAAATATTTAAACTCATTAATTCTGTCAAATGATATGTTGCTCGAGGTAATCTCAAAATTATTATAGCATTACTCACCAATAATATAATTAATATATTAAATTAATTAATTTGTCCTAAAGGCTCCAGGTTTATAACATCTCTCTGTAGTAGGGATTGACTCCCTTAATTGGTAGGGGGTGAGCCTCCGTATTATACACCCACTGATCCAGAGAGATTAGACTGTCGTCGCTGAATAGTAGGTACAAGTACTGAAACACAAAACACAACATTGTTATCAAGGAAGCTCGGTATGGATGTAAAGTTGCAGCAATATTTTGTTTTATTTAGCACTAAGTTTTACTACCCATGGAGATTATACACTCATGGATTTTTATAGATGAGGAAGGTTGTATTTTTATAGGAAGTGTACCCACATTTGCGTGAAGGTTGAGTGGAAAACAATCACTCTCAGTGCATCCAACTGAGATTATAACCTCAATTTCCTTGTCATTGGCAGTCTAGTCCACTGCGAGAGTAGCGCCTTAGACCATGTGGCCACCGAAGTTGGTTGAAGCGATATTACATTTGAAAAAATACTTTAAAAGTTTAAAAAAAAGTTAACATTAGTTGATTATTTATTACCATGATTTTGATAACATGTAATCTTTTTTTGGTACATCACAAACAAGTCTCGTGTTCACACACATTCTCTTCATGATTTCATGGTTGTGGAAATTTTTTGTCATTTTGAATTTTTAAATTGTAGGCTATATCCTTGGTTTGCCTCATTTTTGAGCAATTTGTATGCCTTTTTATAAATGTATAAATTCTCTAAGATATTTTTTTTTATAGTTGTTGGAATGAGAAGATAATGTAGGCAATTAACTTTGTATCCTCTTTGCTTGTATGGCTGGAAAATGCACATTCCTGGTGTGAGACTGCAACTAGGCTGGAGAGGGTTTTGTTGGACAGAGCGTAACTATTACTTCTGAAGCCGATATTTGTAAATCAGTATTATATTCAGCTGGATGCAAAAGTTTAGTTGTTGATGTTATAGCTTCAATTTGTAAAGTGCGTGTCTGATTTAGTCGTGTACATTCATTACTTTTTTAAAAATATATTTATTGTAGGAATGGGACCCTCAAATCCTTGATTTTTTTATTTATTCTTTTCACTTTTCCAAGCGAAACTGTTTTAGTGCTCTTATACTGCTTCTTGGTGGTTCAGAGCCAATTATAATTATACGATGAACTTAACAACCAGGCCCCAGACCAGTAATTTAACACTTAACTGAATGTATGAATGTTATGATGAATGGATTATAAGAAATAATGTTAAAAAAAAAATTTAGTTGCTATTTGTATTTTATATTATTCTATCATATCTATATTTCCTTTTAGGGTCATACATTTTTCCAAAATTCGGATTTGGAATTCGAAGGCAAATTAATTTTTAGGTCATAAAAGTCCGGGGCTCGATTATTATTGAGAAGCATATACTGTAGAAAGTTTAACACACATGCTGCACAGGTAGCATAAGTCTGTGAACTGGAAGGCTGAGATTTAATCCTCAACAGCTGCACCAAGGGTGTTCATTTAAAAAATGTGGTTTCTCATGTTAATTCTAAATCAAGGGTCAATCTCAAACCAATTTTTAATCAATCGTGCAAGAAAACTGCATTGTCATTAAAAGTGGATTTCTGAATCTTTTAAACTTGTATGTATAGCAAGTACTTATAAATAATATTAGTGTGAACAAAATTAGCTTGATCATTAAAAAATTGGTAACGTCATAAAAAAATTTAATGGCTTAGTATTAAAATATACATTTTATTTATTCTATAGGTTTTTTTTGTATAAAGGTGGGGACATCAATATTTGAGGAAAGATTAAATTTAAGGAATAAATAAAGAGTAAAAGTGTAGTGAAGAAACAATGGGTGATCGCAAAACTTTTGATAAGTCCAGCATGGTGCAAAAAGTTTTTTAACCCCTGGTCTAAATTAGGGCTGAAGAGCTCTGAGATAAGCAAGGGTTAAAAAAAAAAGAGTTCTTGTGCTTATTTGGGCTGCAGTTAATATTTAGTCATTACTACTGGGTATCTAATTTGCTTATTGTGTGAAAATATATAAAATTTAATTCTCAGCCATATATTGATTTATTACAGACAAAATATACCAAAATAATTGAACCATTTTGAAGTTGTTTTTAATTTACTAAGGTAAAACCATTAAATAACTAATTAGTAATATTAAACCATTTATAAGCTGTAAGTAGTGTATTTATCGGAATTTATGACGAGTTTTTCCCCTCAAATTTGTAGCTTCAAAATCAAGGGGTCATCTTAAAATTACAGACTAAGGAATGGGTTAGGCCTACATCAAAAGGTAACATTTTACATCTTTATTTAGCATTAAGGTGACCTGGCGGTCTAGGGGTAAGGTGTCGGACTTCTGTGCTGGGGGTCCGGGGTTCAATCCTCGGTCACGGCAC
>CABFWB010001237.1:0-20998 GCA_902151455.1 Timema bartmani
GAGTTAACGACACAGCAGAAGGTGTCATGAGTTCGAGGGCAATATATGAAAGCAGATTGCTTTGAGAAATAAACCAATAGTAGTGTATGTGATTGATTGTGTTTTCTCGAGTCTCTCGCTTAGACCCCTCACCTACAAATGGTAGCTCACGCCACCTTACACTTTAGTGTCAGAATGGGGTAATAAGGTATAATAAGCTCACCTCCACTTTACAGTTTTGGTTTATCAGAAGCGAGATCTGTATACATCATGATTAGAGGCCAGGCCCCCACATCCATGTATTATAAACCCACAGATCAGTCTGGTCCGCCTCCCATTTACATATTGGTGTCAGATAGTGCGATAAAAAGCTCGGCCAGACTCTTTACATCTTAGTATTAGAATGGGATGATAATGTATAATAAGCTTGGTCAGCCCTTACATCGTTAAAATAATTCATACATTCAGTTAAGTGTTAAGTTACTGGTCTGGGGCTTGGTTGTTAAGTTCATCCTTTAATTATATTTGGTTCTGAACCACCAAAAAGCAGTATTAGAGCTCTAAATCAAATTTCACTTGAAAAATTGAAAAAATTATATTTTTAAAGGATTTGAGTTTTGAATCAGAAATATTCTCGAATCCTCAAATCTCTATTATCCTTAAGGATTCAAAAGATTCGAGGGTCCCATCCCTAATATTTAGTGTAAAAACCAAAATACATTACTCATTTAAATACAAATATATTGGAATACAGGTGCTTGAAACACACAAAAAATTTAAAATAGATGCTAGTAAAATGAAAACTGATAAACATACATACCCAATCACGTCGTCCCCTTTTGAGGTAGACAAGAAACTGTGCATATAGCTCAAATAACAAATCCGTACCTAAGTCATCCTCACTAAATTTATCCACACTTCCCATCGCATACTCTTTTTGTTTCAACAACATCCATATACTGAGTATTTTATTCTTAAAAATCTAATGTTCTTTTTCACATATTCGTCTACAATATTTAACACGTCCTACCTCTTCCTTTTGATCCACAGATCCCTAACTTGTCACTCAATCCACACTCATCCATTTATACAATACACCTTGATATATACATTAGAATAAAAGTGCTTCAAACGCACACAAAAGATCTAAAATATATGACAGTAAAATGAAAATTGTTTAGCAATTGTTGCATATCTACAATACATTACTGTAAAACAATATATTTATTTTAAGTGTACACTGGAACAAAGACTGTTTGGAGACTCTAAAACATGGAGGTTGGATTTGCAAAGTTGTACAGTATCTGCATAATATAGTAATTCATTTGTTTTATTCCAGCCCAGAACAATAAAATTGACCAACTTTGACGGTTTAAAATTTTCCTAAAATAATATATTTTTCTGTCGCGTCTTAGATTCAACATTTATAATTTATTTAAGTATTTAAATAACAAATATATATTTTTTAATTTAAATGTTTATATTATTATTATTATTATTATTATTATTATTATTATTATTAGGTTTTATTGTGGATAAAGAGATTTAATAAAATATTGCCAAATCGGCTAGTCAACTTCCACAGCCAATCATAGGTTTCAGTTTAGTTCTGATTTTCATAAATTTGTATTTAATGGTTTTTCAATAAGCTTTTTTCGATATGTTTGAAACAAAACCTCAAAACAAAATTATTTTGCTCATAAAAGTCTAAATATTCATCATACTATATCTTTATTGATAGATTTATTAAACTCCATTTCTCTTCTTTAAACTATGCAAAGTTTCTGTCATAAAGTTTATTTTTCTTTGTCATTTAAAGCAGATATAGAATTGTATTTTATTATATTGTATCATTAAAAATATAAAATAATTTTCAGAGAAGATCAACAAAGCCAAACTACTGTCAACTTTTGTTTCAGTTATGGTTGGTGGCAGGCCGTGTGTTTATGCTTGGTGCTGGAAGTTTGTTTGCAGTGTTTGGCAGTCAGATGGTAGGCTACAGTGGGGCAGGGCCCTTGGCTAGCATTGTCGCAGCATTTGTTGCTTGCTGTGGTTGGAAGTTGGAAGGCTGGACCAGTTCTTTTGTAAGTCGCAATTTAATAAAATATATATAAACGCTCTTTAATACCAATTTTCTTTTCCACCAAGATTCACCGCCAAAAAAAAATCTTTGAGTATATTAAAATAAATAATCAAAGATTTTTATGCTATAGTAATTTAAAAAAGTAATCAGTAGTGAATATTCTCTTTCCCTTCAATAGAAAAATTAATGTAAATTAGGGNAATCTTTATTTGAGTATATTAAAATAAATAATCAAAGATTATTATGCTATAGTAATTTTAAAAAGTAATCAGTAGTGAATATTCTCTTTCCTTCAATAGAAAGATTAATGTAAATTAGGGTGTAAACAATAATTATACTATTTTTTACTTCTTTATTATTTTACATTTGTTGACGCCCTGCTTACAAAAATAATTTTGATTGAATAAAAAAAGTTATATTTCTTAATATTTTGTGTTTAAAATAAATAGTTTGCTAAATATAAATTTTTATAGAAAACACACACATAATAGAATGTATACTATTAAAAAACCAGGAAAAATTAAAGAGCCTGCTTATTTTACCAAAGACAACTCAAATATGATTTTTTTTTATTCAAAATGTTTACTAGAGTTGAGTTCTTAATACACTATTTTACGAATCTGAATCTTCATTTTACTTTTAAATCTCAAATATCAATCAGAAGCTTGAAAAATGATGAATTTCAGAGAAAATATAAATATAATGAAAAAATAGAAATAGTAACTAAATGTTAACATTTTCTCTTATGATCCATTCATTATAACATTTATACTTAAGTTTTAGGTGTTAAATTACTGGTCTGGGGCCTGGTTGTTTTGCTTGTCTAATTATTTCGGTACTGAACCACCAATAGGCAGAATTAGAGCTTTAAAACAAATTTCATTTGAATAATTGCTAATAAAATAAATATTTCTTTTTTCAAGGATTTGAGTCCTGAATCCTCGAATATACTTAAGGATTTGAGGTATTTGAGGGTCTCATCCTTAATTTTACAAATAAAACGGTTGAACATGAGTTTCAATCCATATCCCTTTTATAGAATCCAGTCGAAGATACTTTTTCAACATTTTGGAAAGTATTCCAGCCAATTCTTTTTGGCCTCATTGGCACTGAGATAGATTTCAACCGACTCGACAGCCAAACCATCGTTTTGGGACTTGGTGTGCTCTCTGTTGGTCTAACGGTAAGTGATAGTCATTTAATCAACTCTTGTTTGTTGCAACACCTACTTTTGACATTAAACATACGTGATTAAAATTCTAACAAATAAACAACTTATTTACACAATTTAATATGTATGACAACTGATGGTTAACAATTTATGCCAAGGTGAAATATTATGCTTTTGTTTTAATCCCAAAGGTGTCAATGGTCTCCACAAAGTGCAAAGTACAAGAAAGATATTTATGAAAAGTACAAGATATTCATGCAAAGCACAAAATATTCAAGAGTTGTCTGTTTGTTTTTTCCAATGCTTCAAAACTTAATACCCATATGGGCTATCTACATATTTACAATGATGGGGCATGGATGAGGAAGGTAGATTATAGAGGAGNTGATGGGGCATGGATGAGGAATGTAGAATATAGAGGAGGTCAACCTGCATTTGTAAGAAGGGGGGAGGGAAATAATTTAGGGAAAACCACACTTGGCCTGAATTTGAAGCTCAACCTCCTCGTCCCTGTCAAACCAAATAAAACAAAATTCCCAATTAGTTGAAAAATTACACTTGGACGCGGGAATCAAACCTATTACCCTTGGATTATTGCATCAAAGCTATACCAGTGAGCTATCCACGATTTATCCTGTACTCAGGGTCATTCTTCACTCAAAGTTTAAGGCCTAGTGTATGATGGACATGTGAAATTAACTGGTTATATGGAGTTATCATTGAAACCAAAGCTCTTGGCAAGTCGGTAGTCAGATTTATGTTGCCACTTGCAAAATATTTAACCATACATGATGAGCGAAGTATATGAAGAGCATTTATGCATTATGCCAATGGTATCAGGTCTGTTTCTCATGTCCAGGTGTCATTTCTCAACTAATTGGAAATATGTAAATGACTGCTGTATCTGTAACCTAAAATCATTCCATCTTCAAACAAAACAAGATTGATGGCTTTATCTGCATGCTCATTGTTGTGGGTGATTTAGAGCCCACAATTAGCTTGGTCCAGAAGATAATATCTCCACTTGGATAAGAATCTGTAAAACAAGAGTTTGTCTTGTTTTATCAAAAAAATCTTTCCCTAATAATAAAATCCTGTTTTATGCATTTGACATTTACATTGCTTTATTGGTGGACTATTCTCTTTGTTGTAGGTTCGTGTTTTGGTGTGCTTTTTAGTTACACTTGGGGGAACTTTGAACATCAAAGAGAAGTTTTTTGTAGCAATAGCTTGGTTTCCCAAGGCGACTGTTCAGGTTAGTTTTATTGTACAGTAAACTTTAGAAGTGGTATTTTGTTGTGCCAAATTAAATTTTTTAATTATTAATAAAACCTAGAGCTATTACTTAAATATAACAATTAGTTTATATGCTAACTATTGAGTAGGCCTGTGCGAAAATTGCATGTTGACCTAGGGAAATTTTCGGGTGGGAAATAATTTCACGCAGGAACAAGAGAAAAACTAAAATTAATTATCTACTTTAGACTTTAAATTATTTTTTAAGTTTATTAATTTAACCTAAACTTAGCTTTCTCATTCATTTAACTAATTAATAAAAAAAATTAGATGCTTTTGGAAATTTGATCATAAAGGGAACGAATTGTATAATTGCAATTAGTTAAAATGTAGTGGTAATTGTCAACAATATTTTTAATGGGGTCAGGAAAAGGGACAAACACTCTGAATCGGTTGCAGAAATAGGTCTGAACAGTAAATTTAAATTCTGTAATATTGTAAAATTTTTCAAAGGAAAAAAAATTTACACTCAAAATTTTTATATTAATACATTTTTAAATTGTAAGTTTTCCAAATAAAAACTAAACATTATTTTGTTTAACAAGAGTTGAGTAAGGTAAAATACCAAACCTAAGTATGATTTCTTTAAATAGCTTAATTATAAGATATTGAAGATATCAAAGTGAAGTTAATCTTCTTTAAATGTACATATAAAAACCATGATCTTATTTTTATAATGAAAATATAAAGTTTTATCAAACTATAATATAAGTAGAAGAATTAATAAAATTTAACTATTAAGATAGAGCTAGCAGCTCTAATTTAAAGATTAATCTCTAACTAATGCAATGCAACAACTATTTTAAATTGTATATATTTAATTTATATTTAATTTTTGTATGAATATAAATAAATTATACACATAGATTTTAAAAATGATTAAAAAAGTTATTAAATAAAAAAAATTCAGAAACTGAATCAAGATATTCAAGCTAATCTGAATGAATTAAAGTGATCCACAGTCTTTTACATAAGAATACCAAAAACATTTCTTAACTGATCCAGTGTGCTCACATGATTTAGTTACTAAAACTCTCACAAAAAGCACTGTTGAACTATAAAAAATATTAGTTTATTATCTATGATACAAAAGGTAATGGATGCCATTCCAAATAATTACATTAAAGTAGTAGATGTGTCTCTGAAACTAAGTGTGATGGTTTATTTTTTGTCATAATTCGATATTTAAAAACCATGACATTTTTTCCTGCCTAGAGTTCTATAGAGATAAATTAATATTATCATAAATTATATGCAGCCTGTGTGGTTATGTGATTTAATGGTGCTCAGTTGCATTGACTAAGAAGTTGTAAAATAAAAGCTACTGAGGTTTCAGGTATTCATCTTTTTAACAGGAGATAAGGTTAGTTTAACTTTAATTGAATTAATAATATTCTTAATGAACGTTAAATACAAACATGACACTGATCCTTTTATAAACACTTTCTTAATATTCATTTTTTCTCGAAAAATCCTGGGAAATAATTTTTTTCTGCCTGAGTTTTGATAACACCCAATTTCCCAAATTTTCCTCAAGATTTGGGATTCCGCGCAGACCTACTATTGAGGCAATTCTCTATTGGTGAATATTGTATGCTCTTATTTATGACTAAGTATTTTGTGATACTAAATTTTAACTCTAAACATATGATTTTTGAAAGTTAAAGTAGCAACAAAAGCTAAATATTAATTTTGATTTAATGTATCTAAATACACAACTCTTGTTATGTGTGCAATGGCAGTAAAAAAGCCGACAAAAGTGGCTCTTTATTTCTAGCGCACTAGCCGACATTCTTAAACACGAGGGTAACAGACAGGAAAAATCTGGACATATCAGAGAATTTATAACTCAGGAAAATCAGGGAAAATTGAATATTTGGCTCTATAGTGTAGATAAATACATTCATTGCATTTTGTTTAAACATTTTTTAAAATAAAGTGTGAGTTAATTTATTTTTAACCACATTCAAAAATATATTTTTAACCACATTCAAAAATATATTTTTTAACATCTGTATCAATTCTAATATGGGCTTTAGCCAAGGTAAAGTAGAGGAATTTTTTTCTGGGATTTTGTAACCACCCTGTTAAAAGTCTTAGTGAATGAGTGAGTAGTAATGAACAAGGACACAAAATGATTCTAGGTAAATCAGTAAGAAGAACATTAACACAAACTCGGATTTGAATAACTCTATAAATATATTTTATTTCTTCTGCATTCAGGCTGCTCTGGGTCCTGTAGCATTGGACATAGCTCGAAAGCAAAGCATGTCAGATGAAATTCAAACATTGGCCTCGCAAGTGCTCACTATTTCAGTGCTCTCTATCTTGGTGACAGCTCCATTGGGTGCTATGGCAATATCTCTCGCGGGACCTCGTCTTCTCAACAAGGGGGCATCAATTTCTAGCGCACTAGCCGACATTCTTAAACACGAGGGTAACAGACAAGACAAATATGGACTTATCAGAGAATTTATAACTTAGGAAAATCAGGGAAAATTGCATATTCGGCTCTATAGTGTAGATAAATACATTTATTGTATCTTGTTTAAACATTTTTTTAAATAAAGTGTAAGTTAATTTATTTTTAACCGCATTCAAAAATATATTTTCTAACATCTGTATCAATTCTAATATGGGCTTTAGCCAAGGGAAAGTAGAGGAATTTTTTTCTGGGATTTTGTAACTACCCTGTTAAAAGTCTTAGTGATTGAGTGAGTAGTAATGAACAGGACACAAAATGATTCAGTAAGAAGAACATTAACACAAACTCGGATTTGAATAACTCTATAAATATATTTTATTTCTTATGCATTCAGGCTGCTCTGGGTCCTGTAGCATTGGACATAGCTCGAAAGCAAAGCATGTCAGATGAGATTCAAACTTTGGCCTCGCAAGTGCTCACTATTTCAGTACTCTCTATCTTGGTGACAGCTCCATTGGGTGCTATGGCAATATCTCTCGCGGGACCTCGTCTTCTCAACAAGGGGGCATCATCCATCTGCATTAATAGAATAGCTTTAAACTACTCAACGTTTTTAAAGTGTTTTCACATTTGAAAACTTTAAAATATTTTTCTGATTGCACTTTTTTTCATATGGATATTAATTTTATTCTCAAATAATAAAGGCCAATATTTTTTATAATAAAGTATAACACATAAATACAAAATATGAAGAATAAACAAAGGAAAAATGGTGCCAAAGGCTGTATTAAATTAAATTAATATATCAATTTAGTAGATTATAAAATTAATTATTGCCTTATGGTTTGGAAATGTATATTGAAACATTGTAGAAACACTGTACAGTAATGTACAATAATTGTATTCTACAATTGTATTCTATATTTATTGTACAATTTAATATATTAGGAGTATATTTGGAAGAAGGTACAGAAACAGGTGGATAGAAACAAATAGAAGGAACATAGAAGGTTCAAATTCTATTTTTCTTCCATTAGCTTGGTATTTAAATATACTTAATCAATTATAGTACTTCTCTAAGCAAAACCATTGCTCAAAATATCAATAGATTTGTTTTAATTTCTTAACCTCTCTTTTTTTGTGTGTGTGTATGTACTTATATTCAATTCATAAATATAGCCCAACTTAACTAAGTGTGCTAAAGTTGTACCTACACTGAAATTTGATTGTGATTTGTGGTCATTATTAATTGTTGGTAGTTAATATTATTGTTGGTTGTTTTATGAAACCTGGTGTATTTTTAATTTAATGAAAAAAATAGTTCTACTCTTATATTTCAATTGAGCAGTTTACCTATTTTTACCTTGATGAGGAATTAGTTTGTACAGGCATAATTTTTCTGAAATCTTGTAAATGTTATATAATATTTTAACATATTTATTTAGTACAAACAAATTATAAAGATTTATTTTTATTATTAGATTTATTTAGACAGGCCCTTTTCTTTGTCGAAATATAATCCTCTAGGATATCCAATCAAGAGATTTTGTTTTTATATTCTGAACTTCAGCTTTTTGCTTTGTTTCAAGTCATCATTCACTTGCATTATTATTTATCTTGGTCCCCTTTTCTCTTCTACTTTGTTTTCTATGACATCAATTAATAAGGCACTTCTTCTTATAATGAAGCTCCGTCCATTTGGTGTTTTTTTTTAATTGACTCTTCTTAGAACTTTCTCATTAGTCACCTGATCTGTCTACTTATTCTTTATAATGTCCTCCAGCAATACATATCAAATATTACCAAATAGTTCTACCTTTTCTTCAAGGTTCATGTTTCAGCTCCATGCAAAGATTGAAATAAAGTTTGGAGTGCGATGGAGAAGGCCGAAGTGGGGAGAGGAGTTGTAATGAGGATGACATGAGTTGTGTTAAGACAGGGTGGGGGAGGACGGAGTGGTTTCAAATAAAAAATGGAGTGAAATAAGGTAGTGCCCTTTAACCACTTTTATTTGTAATGGTAATGGAAATGGCCATGAATAAAGTGGCAGGAAAACTTGGGGTGGATGTTTACTGATGACTTGATGGTATGGTGGGAGAAGGAAGAGGAAATACAGGAATGGAATGAGGAAGTGAAAGAGTGTGGACTGAAATTAAGCATGGCAAAGTGTGAAGAGATGATAAAAAGGAAGAGGATAAGGTCAAGTAAAGCTCCAAAGTTGAATGGAGTAGAGATGAGAAAATTACAGAACGTAATATATCTTGGAAGCGTGATTGAGGCAAAAAGTGTAAGTAGAAAGGATCTAATGAGAAGAGGACAGCAGGGTGAGTTGTTATATAGGTGTGTAAAAGACCTATTGTGGAGAAGAGAAGTGCCCTTAAAGTGTAAAGAAGTGTTGTACAGGGCATAGTTTGTACCCATTGTCACATATGCAGCAGAAACATGGACATTGACTGTAAGATCGACTAGGAAAGTGGAGGCGATGGGAATGAAGTCAGCTGGGAAATACTGGGAGTACATGAGATAGTAGAGAAAGCAAGATGGAGATCGTATGGGCATGAGGATGCCAAAGAAAATAATTTAAATGAAGTATATGGGGAAAAGACCGCGAGGGAGACCAAGAAAAAGATGGGAAGAGCAGATAACAGAACAGAAAGTGCAAGTGAGAGTAGAAGACTGGAATAAATTAAAGGAGGAAGGATAGAGGAAGATGCAGCCCTTATACTAATCTGACCTGACCACAGGCTAGAAACAATTGTTGTTGATGATGATGATGATGATGATGATGATGATGATAAGGCAATACTCTGTAACAGGGGTCGGCAATCTTTTTGCGGCCCTGATCTATTTTTACATTTATTAAAGGTCCTTCGATCATCCTTCATTTATCCACTCTACTTTTAATTATTTTATTCTATACATCTTGTGCTTATTCCTATTCCTTAAATTCAATATTTCCTCCAATACTTATGTCTCTGTTTTTTTTTATAGAGAATACATTAACTAGATAAAATGTACTCTCCGTTTACCCTGAAAGGTAGCAGTCTTACCTTGACTGATTACACTATGGCCCTATCTTACAAGCTGCACCATAGTGGAACCAAGCTAGTTAGCAGTCTTACCTTGACAGATTACACTATGGCCCCATCATATAAGCTGTACTACCAGAGTGGAATAATGCAAGGTATACTTGCCTTTTCATGACGATTTAGCTTTCCTACACCATTGACTGAAAATCGCTGTGAAATCAACCTCTAGCCGACCCCTGCTCTATAATATGTAACACTTCATAGATTGTTCTGGAAAAATATAATGTAGTTTTCACATTGTTTTCCACATTGAAGTACACAGCCATTAAAACTTTTTTATTTAATAGCCCTAAAATAGTACTATAGTATGCATTATACTATTGGTTAATAAATAAAACTCGATCTTTGCTATTGATAGTTTTAAAACAAATCTAATATACACATTATATTTAAGGAAATGTCTCTTAAAAAGGTATCTACAAACTTAGTTATAGTTTATATCTTGTACTTGAAAATTACACTCTCTACTCTTATTGAGTTATTTTGTGATATACCATTTTAAGATTATGCATGTTTGTAATATTGTTAGTACTAGGTGTGTTTTTGCGATTGACTTGGTTCTAATATTTATTACTAAAGCGGTTCTCATGCTCCTGGTTTCACGGCTGGTTACTAGTGTTTATGGCCGAGACAATACCAGACCTCAGTTTGGTAATACTTTCCTTGACCAAACTAATTAGCCTGGTATCAACCAATGAGCTGAAAATAGCTTTGAAGTCAATGGCTTTTAACAGTTATATACAAATTAAAAGGGAAAGCAATTACTTGCAAGAAATATACGAGTTTACATTATTAAATAGGTACCTAAAACGGTTTGGTTATAGATAAAAGAGAGTATTACCATGATCTAGACCTATTTACTCTTATATATGTGCTTTGTTTTCTGTTGGCTATTTTTGGGAAAACAAAGTAGTTTTTGCGCTCCATCTTGGTCAGAATCCCTTGGTCGATAACACTTGTTACCAAGATGAAGGATAAAGGAAAATGAAAGTATTTTACTAAATTGACCCGGCCACAGGCTGGAAACATTTGATGGTGATAATGATGACCAAGATGTAACCAAGTCAATTTTGAAAACACTCTTAGTTTTTATGTACTTAGTTAAGGTAACATGAGACATTCTAGTCTATGAAAATATTAGCATAAAATAGTCTTAGATTAAAACAGTAATATTGTGTGGAAAAATAAAATATAGTAGTAATAATCTAAAATAACAGGT
Source organism: Timema bartmani (assembly GCA_902151455.1). Classification (NCBI taxonomy): domain Eukaryota; kingdom Metazoa; phylum Arthropoda; class Insecta; order Phasmatodea; family Timematidae; genus Timema; species Timema bartmani. The sequence goes on from CABFWB010001237.1 coordinate 11,263, forward strand.
TTTTGAAAGAATAGGAATTTGTTTGAAAAGCTTTGTTCACACCACCATGACAAAGTTAATCATCTTGAGTCTTGAATAATAACTATACATATATCTTCTTTAGCCATTTTTAATATTTTATATAGTTAAAAATCATTTGACTAAAAACAAACCTAAGAGTTTCAATATTAATTATTTAATATATTATCATAGGCTGATTTTAAAGTATAAACTTATTGTTTAAACGGATACTCCTGTCTTGTTCAATCTCTTTGTACTATATTGGCAACATTGGAGCATCCAGATTTAATTTGAAGAAACCCACTTCAGTGCCCGCATGGTTTATGGCACTAATTTCACAATATACTAGACTGCTGTTGATGGGGAGATCAGGGTTTGATCCTGGTCGGGTGTACTGAGGGGGGTTTCACCTAAATCATTTCTCTCTCTCTTTCCATAATACTGCAGTTACCCTATTTGTACTTATTTGCATATTTTGAATCTTCCAACATTAAATTTCAACTGGAAAACTATGTTTGTGCTTGCTTTTAAAAAATGGGGTTAATTTGCACTACTATTTCTGCTAGTGATATCAAGGATATACATTGTAATTTACTGCATAGCAGCTAGAGATAGATCAAATTCACTTTTTCTCTCTTAGTATCTTCGCCAACATATAGTGGCCAATTGGTCGGTATAGCGCGCTTGCAGGTTGATGTTATGGAGCTATGAATCTTTTTACCAACAAATCTAGATTATCTCATATTCAAATCTAAGAATAAAAAAAGGTTAACTTTCTCACACTGGTATTTTTTTTCTGTATATTTCTCGTTTTGTTTACATTAATTATTTTGCTAAAAAAATAGATATCTTAACTATATATTTCACAAAAATTAATATATTTCATCTTAAAATGATAAATCAAGCTACTATCATGAAATTAATTTAATTATTTTTTATTTTTATGCGAACTCTAATTTATGATGAAAATAACTTCAGAAAATAAAAGAAAAAAACTTTAAATATATATATTATTTTTTTGGTGAAGCTTCATAATTGTCGAATCCAGAATTTTACTTCCGAATTGAAATTTTCTAAACTTCGCACACCCCCAATAATATGTAATTCACTTTATTGCCGCTAACACATACATATAATCCTCAAATCTGTAATATTCTTGAGGATTCAAAGAAACAATCCCTGATAACAATTTATTTTACTACTCTTTGACCCAGAAAATCAAGATTTTTCCCATCATTTTATACAACTTCTAATTTTTCTTGTAATATTATTATAGAGGTTTCCTTCACACCAAATCACTTCAAATACCCTTCAAAAATTCTGAGCCCCCCTTCGTTTATACCAATGCATTAGATTCTACTTACATATTTTCCTCTTTTCCCATGGTGGGATTTTTTTCACTCTAATTTCTCTCTTTTTTTTTAATCTGTTTGGTGCACTATGATATTTTTTGTGTGATGTATATATCTATATATCTTGTGTTAAAATATGGGACAACGTTCATTAAATAATTTTATTTTATTCTTGTATAAATTATTATGTTTATTTTTGATGAACCTAACTTACTTAATAAAAGGCTAAAATAGTTTAAAATATGTTATACTCTATTTTGTGTTTCTTGTGTGAAGTGTTTAACCACCAGTTTTATTTAGACTAATTTGACTGTGCATGATGAAAACCTTTCTTTATTTAATATGCTACATGGGAGAAGAGACAGGAACAAATAAAAGGGGAAAAAAAACACAATATGGCTTTTGCAATAAAAGAGAAAGACGACTTTCAAGACAATTCTTAAATATTAAGGAGGGAGTACAAAACTGGCATTGCAATGTCCTAAAACTAACAGGCAAAAAGTAAATTGGTAAATAATGATGTAACAAATAAATAGGAGAATTTAAGGAATGAATAATAGAAAGTAAAAACACAGGATATGTTATAGAAAGGATTTGAATATATTTGATTTGTTCTTGTATTTCCTTCTGTTGTATAATTTTATGTACCTCAAATAAAGAACACAAGTTTTATTTTTAATTATTATGCTTGGTAAGTCTTTGTGAATCCAAGATTTTCAATTCCAAATCCTAATTTTTGCTTGATAACTCGAGTCAAATATTTTATAGTGAAAATGGTTTGAATTGAATCCCAATTGAAAATTTCCTAAATAAAATGTTTTTAATCAGAATAAAATATTTTAAAATTTAAAATAATTAGAATTATTTTACAGTGAAATTTTATCAAATACCAACTAAATATATTTTTAATGAGTCTAATAAAACAATAATGTGTCATTAAACTGTGCTCAAATGATAACTAGATTTAAATATTATTAAGAATAATTGTAAGTAATATGGTCAAGTCAAATAATGTACTTATTCTAACTTATTTAAAAAGCTCAGTTTATTCAAATGTTATACTATAAGAATAGAATTTTGTAACAAATTCCATCATATCAGAATCTAGAATTTATTTGGATATGAAATTTTGAATGTGATACGTTTCTTCAAAATGTTAACTCTGAATTTTGTTTCGAATATGATTTCTAATAAGATTTGGAGTCTTAATTTTTGCTATAATATATATCTTTTCTCACCTTTTCACTCTTTAGCATATTGTCTGCACCCGTGTTTCTCAACATTTATACTAAGGTGGCACCCTTCAATACATCCTCCAAATTTTGTGGCACCTTTGGTATAAAATGTTCTTACTTCCCGGCCCTATAAAAATCTTTTTTTGTTCAATTCTTGAAACATTTAGAAATTTCCCCATATTACACCCCCCATCATCCCTAAAGGGGATTATCATGGCATTGCAGGGTGCCTTTACACCTCTCTAAGATTCACTGTTATACACTAACTAATGTTTGACTCTTAATAAGCTTTTATATATACTTTATAATGACTTTGTTAAAATGATTGATTAAGTTTGCATTTCAACGAATAAATACTCTGCATTTCTTTTAAAGTGTGTTTTATTGTAGCTTTAATTATTTACAATCTTTGTCCTTGTTTCTAATTTTATCTAATCTTATTAGATTTTTTTTAGTTTTTTTATTTATTTTTTCTTCTGCCTGTGTTCCAATCCAATTTATTTTTTATTTATATTTGACAATACAATAATTAGGTTATTATGCTCTGCATTTGGTTGCCCTTCTGTTTTATCTGCAATGTGGAAGTGTAAAGGAAGGTTAATTAAGAGGAAATGTATCTATCCAGATCACCCTTAGAATACCTGACCAAGATTCAAACAACATTCTCTGGCAATTCACTCAATTGCAAGAGTGACACTAGAACCTTGTGCAGGTAGTGTTTAAACGAAGGTAATGTCCAACATGGATGAGCTTACAGATGATTTCTCCTCTCTATCTATTTTTCTCTCTAGATTCCTTACCAAATGTATTGAAGACTTTGACTCACACCTATGAGATCCAGAAATGGTAGCCAATGGCCAGTAGGAAGGGCGAGAAGGGGGCTCTTTTGTTTTTGCCCTGGGTAATCGTCCAGCCCTACCGATAACTCCATATATTCAGATTTCGATAGGAAGAAACATTTTTGGTAGTTAAAAAAGTTACTAAAACAATTTTTATGTCTTTATACCTCAGCTCATATTAATTGCAGCTGTCACTTTTGATATATTTTCAACCAGGGTTGCTACAAGAGCAGGTAAAGCGGGCGACCACCCAGGGCACCAGGCTCAAGGCGGTGCCATGCCATTGATGCTGTCTACAAACTGCATTTCTTGTAATGTGGTGTTGTGTAAAAATTTGTATTTCATGAATGTTCCATGTGGTACTCATACCATAAATTTTGTTGTTGAGTTGCATCAAAATCATTCGTGGAATTGGTTTCGCTCTTTGAAGTACTTTAAAAGATATACAACCCTCTGAAGCATCTACAAAAATACATTCAATTTTCTTTAAAAAAAAGGTCTGAGAAACACAATGGGAACATAGAGTTGACAGCCTTAAAGCTGTGAGCTACCAATTTGTCGAGATTCATAGAACTATTGTGAATAGAATAAATTAGCAGTGATCCATTACTGTCATCAGAGGTCAAGTCTCTTTCCGTCTACTTGGGAGATTAGACTTTCGTTTTGTCTGGTACAATCTGCTTTTAGTAGTAAACCTAGTGAGCAAGATGATGTAATAAAAAACTAATGAACTACATGAATACAAGCGACTTTTAAATAATTGCATCACTTTTGTAAGCGAATATCAAAGTGCAGGTTATATTTCTGCAATGATAACAGTGAAAGAAATAGCTTCTGATTTGGTGATTGAAAGTAAATTTAAAGCGTCCGGTCGACTGAGAAAGAACAAACGAATGTTTGATTATGAAGCTATTGATGAAAATCCTCAGAATGTAAAAGACAATTTGAAAGATATTTTCCACCCACTTATTAGTTACATGATAGGTCCCCTACAATGGTGTTTTACTCGGCTCTCATTTCACAACAAAACATGGGGATTTCTCTAAAATATAAAATAATTGCAAGAAAGAGATCAACTACTCAATCTCTGCTCAAAGATAAAGCAAATATACAATCTTAAAGTCTCAATCGGACGTTGAGAGATTTCAGTTGCCAGAGATGCTAAGACATGCTTAGCCCACAATTGTGGATACATCAATCACACCCCTGGAAGTGCTACAATATATAAACAGAACAGAAATGCATGGGCTGTTTCCAAACCATACCAATCGCTCTAGCCAATGGAGAATAAAGTTTTATCAAGTTGAAACTTACCAAACCTTAGCCAAGATCCTCACTGGTACAGGACAGTCTTTCATATATGGACATGCTACCCATTGTCCATTGAAAACAAAATTGCAGAGGAAATTGATTTTGAGGTCATTACTTCTTTAGCATTGATGAAGGTGAGGAAAAAGGCAATTTGATAACCATTGAATTACAAACCGAGGTATTTAATAACATATTATTAACATGCATAGTACACTTTATTTCATACATACAATGCTGAGACATAAGTAATTTGTTTTGCTAACGCAAAAGTAACTTGTATTATATACGGTTTCATCTTTATCGTTGCTTTATGTGTTTGATAAATATCACACTACAATGCATTAATATATTTTTTTGACTAATAATCAAATCATTGTACCTTTATAATTCAATTAATTTAGCCTTGTGATTGACAACTAAGACAATGATGAAATATTAATATACAGAAAAATGTAGGCCTAACTCACACAAAGGTCATGGAAACCAGTGGGTAAAACAAATAATTTGTTTTTTACAAGCATTTGTAACTACATAACTATAAATTTGTTTTTTATAAGCATTTGGTTGTTAACAACTTTACATCATATGTAAAAAAAAAGTAACTCTTTAGCAGACACAGCTATTTTGTATATAGCTCAAAAAGTTGTAGGCTGCTATAAAATTGGCCAATATATGATGTGTTCTATTTCTTAAAAGGTACATTACATTATATTGTATACAAAGAGTTGTGCAAAACATGTCTTGTACAATAATGGGTGTTCATGCGGCTCAATGCTCTAGCCCCAATATCTTGCTCAATAAAGTGTGTCGTGAGTACCGACCCTACGATTACATAGGAGGTCACACCCCAAATACAAATTGTACTATTATTTTAACAATAAGATGGTTATTCAACCATAAAAAAGGCAAAAAATCCATAGTAGGCCTGTTGTTTAAAGATTGTATGAAATCATAAGGGCCATGTGAACAGTCTGAGTAAAATTGGTTTGCAATCAATGTGGACATGATATTGTTCAATGTTTTGTACAGTTTTTAACAAGAAATTGTGTCGTGTATACCAGGCTTGAATAATGAATTATGTTTTTGACAAATCTTTCACAAAATAAAATATACTTTTGTATAATGAAAGGTGGTAGGCCTATTTGCTATCGTTTATTACATACTAGCAGAAGTATCCGGGCAAAGCTTTTTTTTTACAGAAAACCTCTTCATTTTTATTTCTTCCAACTCAGTTTTAAAGAAATTTTAAAAAAAATCTAGGCTAATTAAAAATTCCGGCTTCAAGATGCACATGTTTGCGTACAGGATTTAAATCCTTTGTGTGTAGTAGATATTGTTCAATGCTCATGAGACAAACTCTTCATTTTATTAATATCGATTAATTTACTACTACTTTTTTTACACAGTTCAATGAATAATGAAGTAATATGTCTTAAGGCGATTGGCCCTTTTCATTTGGCGTGGAAATGCAGAGCAATGAGGTTAAACGGTTTTCTTCAAAAATTTCTATTGTTTTGCAATTTTCTATTCGAAAACAGTTTGTTCAAGAATAGAAGCATGTTGATTAAACTATACTTTTTATATACACACACCTCTATAATTTTAACAGTGATCAAATATCTATAAAAATTGACATTTTTCATAGAAAACTGCCGGCTTCATAACAAGAAATAAGAAAATGTAACAATTAATAAACATCGATACATTATTTTGGAAGGGGTGTTGAAAATATTAATATAAAAATTTCACTACTTCTCGAGAAATCTGATATTTCCAAATGTATGATTTTTCCGCAGCCTATCTGGTAGCTAGCACCATCTACGGTTTCCGTGATCCATCTGTTTTTGTTGGCGCTGAAGGATACTTTGGTTGGTTTTGAAGCTACCTTTCACCCTCCCGCCCACCATCCCACAAAATAGGTTTTAGACTTGCATTCGACAGGGACAAGGGCCTTAACACATTTTATATATCAGAGCCCCTTAGAAGAATTCACACAGGCATGTATTCTTTGTTACAATTGTGTGCTCCATAAGTGAATCCAAAATTATTGTAGGGATTTAAATCACATGTAAAATAATGAAAATGTTCTACCTCTTGTCAGTTTTGGGTTAATATTTAGACAGTTGCCAAATAGGGTATATAATGTTAACAGTTTCTTTTGAAAAACTTCCACCACTGTTCCTTCTTTAATTTCTTCCATTTGAACACTTTCTGTTATCTGCTCCTCCCAACTCTTACTTGGCCTCCCCTGCAGTCTTTTTCCCACATACTTCATTTCCAACATTTTCTTTGACATACTCTCTTTTTCCATCCTCATTACATGCCCATACCATGTTTCTAGTTTCTAAATGTGTTAATATATCTAAAATGTTACTGTAATTTAATTTTTGTAAGCTTGAAGGTTAGGTTAAGCTTGGCTGATTTTTCTATGCTAAATACACACAAGATTATTTTTATTTAATCTTTATGGTTAAATTTAATACATGTTTACATAATTATATATTAAGGTTTTTTAAGTTAGCAATTCTAATTTTATTTCAAAACGTAGTTGCAGAGTTAATAATTGAGTTTGTGTAATAAGGTTAAATAAAGCTATCTGATAATTTGATTAATGTTGATTCACTAAAGGGATCTACAATCCGTGTTGGATAAAGGAAATAAAAATATCTCTCATTCGCATTTGTGTTTGTTACATAAAAATGCAAGATGTTCAAGGCATGGTTGCTGTAGACTTTTGCATCTCGTGATACTTTGTGAGATAAATAAGTTGAGCAAATATTTTCAAAATTATTAATTAGATAATCTTCGTATAGTGATGACTGATGGGTTTTTTTTTGGTCTAATATTAAATTATAAAAGTCTTTAAGTAAAAGAGGTTTTTTCCCCCTCCTTTTCTTAAAAGAAACATATACGTTCTTGACCAGCCAAATATTGTGAAAGTATAGCAATTATTTCATTAACCTTTCAAGAATGATGTTAAAACTAAACACATTTTTAAAATATAAATTAAGTTGGCACACTAAATTCAAATACCTCTAGTTCGTTGTCAGGGGATTTCCCTTGCAAAGATATTGTGCCATTGTGGATTCCAAACTTAGCCCAACCAAACAATTGCACGACTTGCATCACTATTGTGCAAATCGGCTTGTTAAACAATGGCTTAAGTAAATTACTTTAATGTACTATCGTCATAGATAAGGGATGACTATCGTGAGTGTTTTTATCGAATCCATTGTTGTGGTTAAAATAATTTTATGTTCGCTATCTAGAGAGATTTTAACAAGAGTTTTTGAGGGATAAATTTGACATAGATGTTGGCATGCTTTGAAGGGCGTCTTCATTATTTGATACAAAGGAACTTAAAAGAGAATATATGTTCATTTTTCTCGTGCTCTCCGATCATCAAGGTTATATTAGCTCAAGTATGATTATGTTGAATCATTTAAATAAAAATACAAATTAAAACCAAAATTTTATGTCACCATTGTTTGATTAAAAAGGTTCCGTTTTATCGTTCTTGAATTAAATACTCGCGCATGCGTATATAATAGAGATTTACTCTTTCCTAAGGCATTCGTATCGCGGTAAAAAAAATATTAAAACATGAAAGCCATGCACATGCGCTTTCGTTACTGTGGTAGTACACCGGTTTAATTCGGGTTTGTTGATACGGCTAGTCTTTTTTTAATCTTAGTAACATGGCCGATGTTACGGGAGGTGCTTGTAGTGATAGATTGATTGTGAATGGTCAAGATAATTGCGTCTGGTTCGATCTGTTGGACGCTGATAGTGAACCTGTAATGGATGCGTGTTTCACAGCTTTTGACAAAGACGGGTGAGTCAATAAGACCTGATGTATTTTTTTCTGATTAGTTGTGACTTGTGCTCGTAAAGTAGTGAATGATACTGGTCTGACATGCGTGTTCTGTATCAGCAGAGCGCGAAATAATTCTTTTTTTTTGTCTCCTTCTACAGTGCTGCCAAACGTGATAATTGATAACTTTAAACTGATCGGCGTCTGCTACCCGAAAACAATGAAACACATTTAAAGAAATAATGGAATAAATTTAGACTCTTGGAACAAAAAATGTACAAAAAAAGTTTACACAGAGTTTAACCGGCAATTTTCATTCAAGATAATTTTATAAATTTTTTATCTTTTTATAATATTTTTTTACTATTATTTCGGTGAAGCTTCAGCGTGGTTGGCCCCCGGATACTTTTGGAGCTCCGGCTTAAAAAAAAGTAATCCCTCCTGAGGAGGACCTCCTCTTTTAAAATTATTCGTAAAACTACGTTTTCTATTCGACACGGATTTTACGATGTTCACGGGATATAAAGTCTGTTCACCGTACGAATTGTTTTCTGAAAGGCCTTTTTCCCTACCAGAAAGCTATTATATAGTAGGATATAGGTAGGAAAAAAGACCTTTCAGAGAGTAATTCCTACCGTGAATGGAGTATATATATATATATATATATAATTACAACTTATATAGGTGTATAAAATACATTTATCTTTATAGTACACTTTAACTCTATTGCAAAATCATTAGTTGCCTGTTCTTTATTAGAATAAATAATATACCTTTTGAAATGATAATTTAGGCCCTAATGTTTTTTCTATTACAGAGAAGACATGTGATACGGAGCACATATCAGGTGTGAAAGAACTCCTCCTTCCCCAATTGATAACATTATTAGAGATAAGTATTCTTAATTCTGATGATGAATGTACTGATTCAAAATGCCAAAGCTCGAAGAAGATGATAGTTGTGAGATTAATTCAATTGAAAGTGAAGGATTTCGAGTTGTATAGGAAAGTGACGATGACATACCTAGATTATAATTATTATTATTATTTAGCACAGCGTCTTACTACCCGTTTGGGTTATACGCTTAAGTACTAATTACGCTAATGGATTAGGAATTGGGAAGGTTGAATTTAGAGGAAGTGAACCCACATTTGCGTGGAGGGAGAGTGGAAAACCATTTAGGAA
>CABFWB010001237.1:28948-83598 GCA_902151455.1 Timema bartmani
ATATATGCGTCTAAACCGAACGAAAAGAAGACGCGATGATAAAAAAAATTACTATCTGTAAAAAACATATTACTATACTTGGCGATCTTTATTATTCTAATATTTATTTCCAAGAAACGTGTTACTGTGATAACTAACATTGCATCTTCATAAATATATTCCTCTCTAATTATCATTGGTTGCGGCGGGCGGCTCGATTTAGGAAAACCCCTGACTGTCAAGTCAACAAACTACCTACAACATCTACTTTGATGTATTAATCCGCCAAGCCGTGCAACTGTCACTTCTATAAACTTGTGGCAGTTTAGATAGATATAAAATAAATATGGCGACCTCTATTTCCAATGTTGGCTCGTCTATAGCAAGATTCTGATAGGAACGGACTATCTGGCGGAAATTTCAAATGATCATACGACAAGTAATGTGATATATTCAGCGATTCTTTGTGGTAGATACTTTCAATACACCGCCATTAATAAAGTAAAATATTATTAATGTTGACCACCAACAAGCTACGTTTGTATTTTCTAAGAGGTTCTTCTAAAGTGGGTCCCACACCATTCACGGATTTGGACGAATGTTTCGGTCGAATGTTCGCCAGAATGTTCGCCTACATTTGTGTCATGAAACCTATACGATTAAACGACATCTGTGGATCTCACACATTTCTCGCGAATGTCTTCCACCCCAAATAGTGGCGAACATTCGCTTCCTTTGATTCGTGCCCAAATACTGCTCCCAGAGTGAAACTCCTTGAATCACGAACATCGTCCACACTCACGAATAATGGGAGCGACTTTATCGGGATTATACATTTATTTTGTAAAGTTAACTAAAGCTGTTCTTCTCATGACACTCTATTGAAGACAAAGTGTAATTAAAGTATTACGCCTTAGACCGAACGACCACCACTGTGCTTCACCCATATGAAGATTATGGCATGGTAAATTGTTGCTTTACATAAAATATATTTTTTAATATTTAACAGTCTCAGCATTTGCAACAAAATCCAGCCTATTGAACAACAGTAAGTCCTGCTATAACGTTGTTTAGTTAAAACGTTGTTAATAGTCTCTGACCTTCGTTGTACTTAACGTTGTCCCTGACTGGCTACAGTGTTGTTTTTCATCCGATTAACTCAAGCGTCAAGTTTGAATCGTTTTCCGAACAAATTATATCCGCCCGCACTATGCAAGAGTCATGCAGACCCTGTCATGAGGTGCATTAACTTGGAGCACCACTTTCAAATTCTGAACTTATTTCGATGCCAACGTTTTGTAATAATTCTGTACCGCTTTGTAACATTAATTTGGTTTGCGTATAATATCTCGCCAGATTAATCGAGTTTTATAAAGTATAATTTAATTAATCTATGACCTCAGGGGCGGATCCAAATCATTTTCATAGGAAGGGTTGGGGGTATCATAATTATAAATAACATAGTTACTTACAATGCTAGATTTCTGTTTAAAGTCATTTAATAGTTTCTCATTCATATTTGGTCATATGTATGTTTTAAACGGTGGTCTTCCTCTTATATTTTTTCAAATCAGTTAGTTTATATTATAAACTATTTAGAGTGGCCCTCCTTCAACGATTTTTTGTAAAATTGATCATTCTAGAAGCTATGATTAGTCTTCGCCTTGATTTTTAAAAATAAATAGATTCTTTTATAGGCCTCACCTAGAAATTTTTCAAATTTGGATGGACCTCTAAGATATTTGGAGTGATCCTCACTTTAATTTTTTATGCTAATTGAGTGACCACGTTGTTATGATAATCACCCAAAATGGATGCGGGTAAAAAACTTTTTATTTGTGGTACAAAACTACTACAAAATGTTGGCATCGAAGAACTTCAAAATTCAAAAGTATTACCCCAGCATTAACTTTGAGTGACCACTTTGATATTCTAATTACTCAAAATGGGTGGGGGTGCAATATATTTTGGTTTGTGGTACAAAACAAGTACAAAACGTTGTCATCGAAAAAAGCTCAAAATTCTAAAGATGTAAACGCCTCTTAATTTGGAGTGGCCATTTTGATATGCTTAATAGGCCTACTCAAAATGGGTGGGGGTACAAATTTTTTTGTTTGTGGTACAAAACGGTACAAAACTAGTACAAAATTTTGGCATTGACAAAAGCTCAAAATTCTAAAGTGGTACTCCTGCATTAACTTGGATTGAGCACTTTGATATGCTAGTTACTCAAAATGGCTAGGGGTACAAAACTTTGGCATCGAAAATAATTCAAAATTTGAAAATGGTACTCCAAGCTAATGGACCTCCCCGTCACGCACCCTTCTCCTCCCTCTCCAACAAACAGCCTTTCTAAGTCATTGTTGAACAGAGATGTACGATGCTCCCCAAGACCGGGTTGCTTAAGTCGAGTTACCCACATCGTAAGAAAATTGGGGTATATACCAATTTTCTAGTAACGGGGAGGTTGGGCTTCGAATACCGGTTGGGTGAGGGACCCCCCAAAGAGAATTTGAAAACGTTTTCCACTCTACCTCAATGTGCTATTGAAAGGTGCTTATTGTTAGTTAGTATACATATTATAAATAAGGTATTTGTGTTGTACTTTATTAATAATTTTCTCTCTACCATATATGGAGAGGTTGATTGGGGTGCTCTAGTTTTAATCACTACGGTACTTAAAAAGTTAAAACCATAAACTGAAACTAAGTTATTCAAACTTCTTTACTGGTTGACTGGAGTGCATGTTATTGTGAAAAGATACTAGTGCTTTATAGCTTCTTAGCTGATCACAGGAACTAAAGTGCAGTGAGACCTGTATTCTTTAGAGCAATGGTTCTAAAAAAAATTTACTCTATGACATCATTTACATCCAAGTGAGGAAGTCGCGCCACGACCCCTCTTCCCCCCACTACCCTTCCAGTGTTGTACGATTTGAATAAAAATATGTTGTTGGTTTAGTGTACTTATGTATACCTATGCATATTTTTACATTTTGTAAGGAAATTAGCCTAATAAATTTTAAAAATCATTCGAATTAAAACATTTTTATATAAATAAATTCAGCATCTGACACAACACAAAATAATCATAGCTCTTTAACATTAGCATTTATAGCCCATTTTTATAATTCATATCATGATACCATTGACTTTAGTTTTTAATTAATCACTTGTCTAATGTTTGGTGGTGTAACGTGGCTTAAGTAATGGTGATACTTTGTGTGATTGATTTGCTAGTTTTTAAACCCAAAGTTTACCAAAACAAGGAGTAATATAAGAAAGATAAACTCTCAGCTCTTTGTTGACATCTAGCATCGCACGATATCTACCTTTCATAGCCGTCAGAGCTGAAAATACAATTTCACACTTGTAGATTTCTATTAAAAATACAATCAACATAAATGTATTTTTCTGAAACTTGGTTAGATCGAGTTAATAACAAATAATTTAATGTCTGTAACCATTTATTGCGCCCCCCTTTAGCAACTATCGCGCTCTCCCTTGGGGGTTGCGCCCCACACTTTGACAACCTTGGTAAATAGCTACACCAAAGAAGACTAAATGTATTTAGAAACGATAGTATATACTATTTAACTAAATAGGACACACGCTGCCCTCTATTAACATTACAATACATCATAAAGAATGTTTCCGAACAAAACTTAGACATAGAACATTTATTTAAAGTCATTTGGCTTAAAAGTCAGTTCGCCTAAAAGTCATTTGGTCTAAAAGTCAGTTGGTCTAAAAGTCAGTTGGCCTAAAAGTCATTTGGCCTAAAATGTATTTCGAATTAAAAAGTTGATGTAGTTAAGCTCGACAAAAGTCATTTGGCTTAAAAGATCATTTGGCCTAAGGTTTAGGCCAAACTGACGGCTACTCACTCTCTTACCTAACTTAACCTTGTTAGCTACAACACGTAATACGTAATTTTATCAGGGGGCAGCCAAGGGCACCGTCACCAAACTCATTGGGACAGAACGTCTGCTGCACCTCGTCCTGTATTATCCGCGGGAACAATACAAGTAAACTGAAAGGTCCTGACAGATTGGCGGCGGGTGGAAAGTGTCGATAGAATCGTGCCAACCAAAGTATCGAGAATTTGGAGAAAGTCATAAGCTCTAACCACTCGCCTAAAAATGTTATTAAAATTTGTTAGATACATGTTTTGGTTTGTACTCTTCCCCATATGTTTTATCGTTCAAATGTTTTTAACACAAAGGTTATTTAATGACTTAATATATAAGATAGTGATGTGAAGGGTAAGTTTAGAATAAGAGCAGCCACATTAGCTTGGAGATGATATGATAGAACTATAGTGATCACATGTGAAAAAAAATAACTCCACTGAACCCTGCCGAGATATGAATCTCGAATTCCCCGTCACAGGCACTTCATTATGTTGTGAGCCTGACATCTTAGACCACATAATTACCGGTGCGTTTCTGTCTCACCGTCTAGGTAACTATTTTAGGTCCGGGATACCATTTTCAATATTTATTAGCATAGTTTATCGATAGTAAAATGAAGAGTTTGTTTCTCATGAGCACAGCACGCAGAAGACCAATTGATTTTAGGCCAACTTACCTTTAGGCCAAATGACTTTTAGGCCAAATTACTCTTAGGCCAACTCCCTTCCAGGCCAACTAACTTTAGGCCAAATGACTGTTAGGCCAACTCACTTCCAGGCCAACTTACTTAGGCCAAATTACTTTTAGGCCAAATGACTTCTAGGCTAAATGACTTTAAGGCCAACTAACTCTTAGGCCAACTCACTTCTAGGCCAACTGACTTTAGGCCAACTGACTTTTAGGCCAAATGACTTTTAGGCCAAATTACTCTTAGGCCAACTCCCTTCCAGGCCAACTAACTTTAGGCCAAATGACTGTTAGGCCAACTCACTTCCAGGCCAACTTACTTAGGCCAAATTACTTTTAGGCCAAATGACTTCTAGGCTAAATGACTTTAAGGCCAACTAACTCTTAGGCCAACTCACTTCTAGGCCAACTGACTTTAGGCCAACTGACTTTTAGGCCAACTGACTTTAGACCTACTCTTGCGTCCCCCGCCACATGCAACCGATCACCGTGGCGAGTAGAAATGTGAAATTGAATTTCGACTGACAAAAAACTCACCCTTAGATGTAACATTCATTAGCAAGAAGGTCAGTTTATAAATCTGCCGCATAAAAAAAACACAACTCAAATACTGTGCTATATATTTACTGCAGGCACACAAACACAAGAAAAAGATTTCGTGTCTCTACTAGAAGCAAAAATAAAAACGTATTTCTAATTTTCTGCATTTTACCGTGGTTGCCACTTGAAAGATCGATTTGTAGTACCAGGAGGTGCTAAGCGGTAGAGTAACCATGTACCCTCCCTCCCCCTTTGCCATCGTTTGGATCTCCCTTAGACCCACCAGCTGACAGAAATAACCCTGGGGGAGGCGAGGGTGGTTTTAAACCCCTGAAGATATACCATACTACGCCAACCTTTCTCCCCGGAACAAGGTGATCAAGATACTTCACTTATAGGACAAAAGCTTCAAGGGGAATCCTTCTATAATCTATATCATCAATAACTACAGTCCAATATTCACGAGAAGGGACTTTAGAAAATTTAAAACAAATTTTCTGCGCCTGAAATTTGATAACATTTTACTATTTTATTAGTGTTATTTATCTTATGGGGAGATGCCGGTTTTAGGCTCCGAAATGGAGGGTTAAATGGAGGTTATATGTGGAAATGGTTTTATTTATCACCGTGTCTTACTACCTGTTAGGGTTCTTCCAGACTGACAAGCGTGCGTAAGCGACTGGGTGGCCAGACTGGCGAGCGAGCGCATGATTTGCAGATAGCTCTCGTTAGTTGTTGACGAGGAGGCTCCGAATCTTGGCTGAGTGAACTGATGGGGTTTTTTAACAAGTGATTTATTGTTGTAGTTTTCTCATCCTCTCTCCACGCTAATGGTGATTCTTACTTGTAAAGGCCTACTTTGATACTATTGAAGTACTTTAACATATCAGTTTTACATATATATATACATATATATATACATATATATATATATGTATATACATATATAATATATATGTATATATACATATAGGTATGGTTTATGATCTTACCAATTAAATTAGGCCGTTAGTAGCAAGTGTGCTAAACCTATCGATAGTAATAAAAATGTCAAAATGAGAAGTTTTCCTAGCACTCAATGAACCAACATACAATAATATTGCCTAGCGCCTGTAAACTAGACTGTACCGGGTCGAGCGCGCGCGCTTGAAAAATAGAACCAGTTCTATCTTTCAAGCGTGCGCGCTCAGTCGCTCGCTCAGTCTGGCCGCCCCCTTAGGGTATACGTATATAAGATAATTACTCAAATGGGATAGGGATGAGGAAGGAAGCATTTTAAAGGTTATCTACCCGCATTTGCGTGGAAGGAAAGTGGGAAACCATTTAGGTAAAACCACCCCCTCACTAGACCCGACCGGGATTCAAACACCGATCTCCCCGTCTTCGTGTGGACTGTTAACTGAGTCATCCTGCCTTCGCTAACCTTTTCGTCAATGAATGTTCGTGTGTCCTGTATTATCCGACACAATACGATGTGCATTTTAGTTTTACGAGACAACTTTCGGGTTCTCCAGAAACGATGTCCGTTTTATGATATCAGAAAGTGAACTTGATACAATTGTTGTCATCTCCTCGGTGTTTCTCTTTTTATCTGTCCGCCATCACCTTACGTTCCTCGTGGATTTTATTTGTATATGTTGCATTATGACTTTGAAGAACTGTATCACATACGAGTAACGAGTAGGGAAAATAAGTATACCTGGTTCAGCAGTTCAGCAGTAGCTAAGGCCTTTTTTTTTCATCACCGCTTCTTACTACCCGTCTGTGATATACGTATAATTACTAATCACGCTAATGATTTAGGAATAGTGAGGGTCGAATTTATAGGAAGTGTTCCCGCATTTGCGTGGAAGGTGGATGGAAACTCATACAGGAAAAACCACTCTCAGTACACCCGACTGGGATTTGAACCTCGATATCCCCGTAATCGGTAGTGGAGTCCATTGCAAGAGTGAGTCCATTCTAAGATTTGCCCACCATATAAAAGTTAGTATTCTCCCTTAAAATCCACTTTCATCTTGTTTGTTTAAGTTAAATAATCTAACTTTTTCAAATTAAATCTAGTTGACACTATATCCCTCTATACAGGACCTTTGGCTTAGCATGTCAATAGTAGCTGCTCATAGTTTATGACTGAGTCTATGATGGACGTAAGTGAATTATGAGAGAAAAGTAACTCTAAAAATGGGACGATTCTTTGATAGCTCATTGGAAAGTGCTCTGTCACACTAAGTCAAATGTCCTGAGGTACAGGTGTCATTTTTCACCTCAGTTTAATTTAGGAATTAAAAATAATTTCTCGAGTAAAAATAAATAAATCATATATTGAAATTACATTGTGTTTAATAAATCAAACATATATATTAAAAATAACAATAAGGAAGGCAGCAAACTAATGTGTTTCCTCTATCAACTTTTTTACTGAAGATGTGTTTTCGTCCTCAGATTGTCCGGCCAGTGAGCGAGTTCTTGGTGGTTGATGTACAGAACGACTTCATCTCGGGGACTCTCAACATCAGCCACTGCTCCGCCAGACAGAATGGACTGGAGGTACCAACCACAACAACCTTCACACAAAACAAACAATAATTACAATCACTAAAGTAGAATTGTGGTGTAAAAGTAGGTTTATAAAATATATATATCGTCCTGTCAACATTGAAAGAATGTAATTATATTATTATTATTTGATCACTTTCTTACTATTTGCTTAGTGGGACAGCTGCAGAACACATTATTTGACTAAAGATAAATGAAAGTAGATCTAAAAACTTTTTCAGATATTATCCTTCCTGTGGCAAACAAACTAGACTGATACACAGGACATACTTTAAGAGGAGAGGGGTGTTTAGGATTTGGAACCCCCACCTCAATGCCTAGTTAAGTATATTATTGGAATCTATATGATTTTAAAGCGTTTTAAAACCCTCATTATGTTGGGAGTTTTTTAAAATCAAAATTACTTCAAGAAGGCTTCAATGTTAAAAAAATGAGTTTCATCTCTTGTTGGGGATATGAACCATCATAGGTACCCATAACCCTCTTTGTCACAAAGATTAATTTCTGAGTGTAGCATTGCTAATTGACGTTTATTCACCTCTACACTGCATCTCACTTATTTTTTATTAGCACTGCGTCTTACTACTTGTTCGAACTATATGCCTAGTATGTGGTAATTACTCTAATGTAATAGGGGATGAGGAAGGCTGAGTTTTGAAGAATTGTGCCGGAATTAGCATAGAAGGAGAGTGTAAAACCATTTTAGGGAAACCACCCAATCGGGATCAAACCCAGATCTCCCTCCATCGGCAGTCTAGTCTATTACGAGACTCATGTCTTAGATCATGCACCACCAAAGCAAGTCCCACTTATATTCTCCATACAGTAGTCAGGTTTAAAACCAGTGTCTTGTAAGCTTCTAGGTGAAATGCACCTGTTTTAAGTACTGAGGCAGTTAAGTAGGTGCGAGCTAATATAATAATACAATGAGATATTTTTTGCAGGTGATTGAACCAATCAACAAGCTGCTGGAAACTGTGGAGTTTGACACGGTATTCTACTCCTTGGACTGGCACCCAAGTGACCATGTGTCCTTCATTGACAACCTACCACAGCGCAAGGTTGATTCCTCTAGCCCGGTTAGTCAATAACTGGCAGATTGGATTATTTTACAATGCTCCGCATCTAACTATCTGTCCGGGCTCTGCATATTTATACAAATTCGGTAGAGAGAAGGATGGTAGAAGTTAAAGGATATTTACTATAATTTGTATGGATGAAGAGTGGGATACTCTTTGGGGGAAAAAATACTTTGGTACACCTAGCAAGGATACGAGCCCTGAACTTCCCGTCACCAGAAAACCATACACGACAAGACGGTCACAGATCAGATATTTGTTAAAATCCATAATTGCTCACATGATTTTGATGCTTGATTCTGACCAGCCAGGTAAATTATGATCTGAACCAACTGTACTATGGTCGATTTATTCACAGTTGACATTCTCTATCCTTTTTTCTTTGTTTTTATATATCATCGATTTTCAGATTAGCCCAGAGGAGGCGAAAACCTATGACACAGTGATATTTGAGGGGCCACCTTTGATGAAGCAGAGGCTTTGGCCCAGACATTGTGTTCAAGATTCATGGGGGGCAGAACTACATAAAGACCTTAAGGTAATGTCAATCTCAAGTCAAAATTCTTCTTTATCTAAATAAGTGTAATTGCAATCAATTTACCTTATGGGACTTGGGATTTTAAAGTTAAATCCAGCACATACATACACAAATATTCTATTTAAAAAAATATATTATTGATATCGCTGGACATTTAAATATTTCATTCGTGTTAAACTAGTTGAAAAAGTACACCTGGGCACAGTTTTCAAACCTAGGACCTTTGGCTTAGTGTGCCATGGTTGTTTTGTATTTAGTCATTCTTCACTTATAGTGTAATGCATTAGTTTTTGATGGATGTGTGGAATCAGCTGCTTGGAACTATCATTGAACCACAGCCACCGGCGACTCGAGATCAGTGTTTGTGCTACTTCTCGTACAATATTAAATTGTACATGGTTGGCATGTATTAAGAGTTTGACACATATGTGGAAATTTATGTTGGTATGGATTTAGGCTATTTGTATGTGGGTGAACATAGATATTGTTGCAAGCGTTTGTGCTACTTCTCGTACAATATTAAATTGTACATGGTTGGCATGTATTAAGAGTTTGACACATATGTGGAAATTGATGTTGTTATGGATGTAGGCTATTTGTATGTGGGTGAACATAGATATTGTTGCAGATTCCTACTCAGGAGACCAGGGTGATTTCCATTCATTTTTTAGGTAGATGCAGGTGCAATTTATTAATTTAATTCTTCTCATTTCCCCTTAGGCTGGATACAAAGTCTCTGATGGGGGGGGTCCTTAAATTATGTAAGGCTTTTTTTTTCCATGATTTTCGACCCTTCCCCCCTAAATAAGAGATCGTAAGATTTTACATCCCCCCTTCTATTTTACGATTTGGTAAATTAGATTATTTTAATTGTTTATTTATTTTTATACACAAGGATTGGAAACAAAGCGAGTGATTAAAAAACTTTAGAATACTTTAATAATTGCTGTAAGTAAATCCCCCACCCCCACCTCCAAACTACCCCCTCATAAGTAAAAGTAAGAAAATACTGAACTCCTCTCCCCTAAACTCTCTCATAACTTAAGGACAGCCCCTAGCCAGTATTAGCGCTAGCGCGCTCTACACCTCTCTGCCACCCCAAACCAATAGGCAAATAAACTTATAAAATTAATTCTTACTCAACTGTTTCAAAAACTTATACCCACATAACACTTCAGAACAAGAAACAAATAAAGTAATTAAAAATAACAAGTGCAGTCAACTCAATATAAATTCTAGGAAAGTCCAAATCTAAACTTGGGTGATTTTCTTATTTCAAGGTCACAACGTTTTTGTTGAAATATATGTGTACTATATGTTCACATGGAGTCAAATGAAAACTTAGAAAACTAGCAAATTCTTTATAATAAATTAAATTACGAATTAAATACCTACATCAAGCATGAAAAATACAAAGACATTACACTATTCCTCTAAGCACTTATTATCATCTCAGAAAATTAGCAAATTCTTCATCATAAATAAATAAATAAATATTTTAAATACCTATTTCAAGTGTGAAAAATACAAAGACATTACACTTTTCTTCCATGCAATTTTAATCATAATATCTAAAACAACTTCGGGCTTTTCCTATTCTCTTCTTTCATTAGAATATAATCTGATTATTTTCTTGAGAATTAACTTGCCAACCTTTAGTTTTTGATATATTTAGGTATTTTTTAGTTCTTGATTGTACTGTTATAGGTAGCTATTTGGGAAGTTGTGTTTATGTAAGATCATGTTTTAAATTTGTATATTAAATTTACAGAAAGGTAGATTAGAAATAAAAATATGTTCCAGATTGTGGATAATTCCATCAAAGTGTACAAGGGTACCAACCCGGAGGTGGATTCGTACTCCGTGTTCTGGGACAATAAGAAGTTAACAGAAACTACCTTGGTGTCCCAGCTTCAGCAAAGGAACGCTACGGACATCTACATATGTGGGTTGGCCTATGACGTTTGTGTCGGTAAGATAGTCAGAAGCGTTGCATGAAATATATTTGGGGGGAGGGGGGGTGAAACAGTGTTTCTCCCAACTCTAAACATTTTGAAATTAGAAAAATTCCCCAAGTGGCAAAGGGGAGTACAAGGGCAATGTTGAGAACCTGGGGAAGGGGAGGGGGGGGGGGAGGTATAGCGGCCAGAGGCCCAGAATTTTTTTAAAAATTTGGGGTGATAATCAAGCCTTGAACCGGGCTTTTAGGCAACTATATTTTTAAATTTATTCGTTGATACTGGATTTTTAAAGCTACATGGCTTTTTCAGTGCATAAGGAATTAACGTGAATTATTATTTATTTCAGTTTACCTGCATCTGAACTAAATATCCAATCCAATAAAATATATTTATTTAGATTTGCAGATATCGTTAAAATTGTGTATTTTTAGATTAAAAAATATAATTGACTTTATTACAGTGGTTTCCAACATTTTGTTGTTTATTACCACAACTTTTCTCTCTGTGGCCATCGCGACCCTTTGATAACTTAAAAGCGTTCAAATCCTAATTTTTAAGTTTTTTCACTGTGTATTACTACCAGCCCAGGACTATCTACAGTTAGCTACACCAGTAGGATAGGTAAAATTTAGAGGAAATGTACCCTTATTTGCTTGGAGGGATATTAGGATAAACTACTCCTGGCCAGAATTAAAATCCTTTAACAACAAACCAAACCAAAAGAGCGTGACATTAAACCCGCATGTCCACTATTGCTTGTTTTAATTATTATAAATTGCTTTTAAAATTTATTATATGTGACTAATACATAGTGAAAGATAATCAACAAGCCCGGGGTTGGGGGATTATTTTATACTATGCTAGCAGCATTACAAGGCTGCCACAGTAAACAAGTCAGCAAGAAGCTATCAGCATGGAATAGTCAAAAGGAACCTAAGCAGTAACTAGGTCATTTTTAGCACTTTAACAACTTACGTTTCTATTAGAATTTCGCATCTCCTTATAATCATTAAAATCATTGAAAAAGTAAATACAAAGCTAAATCTCTATATTGTGATCCCACACAAATCACGCTGCGACTCCCAGGTTGGAAACCGCTGCTTTATTATTACACACTTGGAAGCAATATTTAACTAGTAAGCTCCCTGAGTTGTAGAACTCGCGCGTCACTCTATCAAAAAATTAGCAATTTGGCCATGTTTATTTAAAAAACATTTTCAGCTTTATTATTATTCCTCTTCCTTCATTGTTTCTTTGAGCCTATTTAAATTTTTTTCATGAAAGCCTATTTTAATAAACAATGAAATAAGATAGCCTACATTAGTTCAATTCAAACTAGTATGGATACTTGCTAGAAAAATTAGTGTGTATTTCAGAAGTCAAACATTAACACTAACCTCAAATCAAAATTTAATAAAGCCCTAATTAAGGCATTGGCTGTACAACATATGATAATTTGAATCATAAAACTGTGACAGTCTAGTAGCCACGAAAGTCACAACTAAAAACACTAAACAACAAACAAAACATTGGCTGACCATGCTGCCACTTCAAGCATTGCTGGCTTAGTGAAATTTTGCTACTGGGCAGCTCAAGTTCCCTTACGATTCGTTTCCATACCGAATTCGGCATACACTCACAGGCCGTTGTCTTTGCCTACTGGCAATGGCGCTACTAGACTACTTGATTTAACTAAGCTGTCTACAATCTACTACAGAAGGAATCTCCTTTAAATGTTTGATGAGACAATTTTTAAAGTCGGGGATTTTTTTGTAGAGTAAAGATCAACAGTTGGAAAATTTTAAATTTGTCTGTACAAGTCTGTGGTTAAAGTCTTTCATAATATAAAGTAATGGGGTACATAATAAGCCTAGAATTTCCCAACTACAGATCTCAAATCTCACAAAATTCCCAACTTTCAAGCTTTTAATCAACATTGGGAGGGGGGGGGTTACACCCTCCCAAGTCCCCCCAGCACGACGCCCCTATCAAACATGAGCTACAATGTATCAGAACTAATAGTGGGGTGAAGGCTACTGGGTCAAATTTAAATCAAAATTTGGGGCTGTAAAGCTAAAATTTAAAAGACGAAGAAATTATAGATTAAAAAAAAAAAAAGTAAATGGGGGAGATTACGTTAGTAACTATGTTGGTTGCATTGTAACTATTTGAAATGTTTTATATAAAATGACTTACTACTATAGATTAATACAAGTTTTTTTTTCCAACAAATAACTTATGTTATAAGTATTTACACTGGAACACAAATTAATATATAATTATTCTTTATTTGCAAATAATGACTAAAAAGGGCACACAAAATGACAGAAAATTAAAAATTATCAAAATTTGTATTTTATATGCTTGCTTCACTATCATCATTCAAGTCTTTTAACAAACTTTTTGGTTATTTTGTACTATATATATGTCACCAGCAATGTGTGAAATCAAGTAGTTCTATATAATGCCAGAGTGGTTTTGGCAAAGTATGAAATAAATGAGTTTTGCTGGTGTATTTCATACTTATTTTTAAGTTCTTTGTCTTTTGAAGTCCCGGAACATATTATCAATTCTTTTATCCAGTTCTATGTAAGTCTTGCGCCGTTTTCTTACAGGTTCACCTAATTCCTAGGATTTAAGTTGGTCAGGTTAGGTTATTTTAGAATAGGTTAGTTAGGTAAGATTAGGTTAAGTTAGGTTAGGTTAGCTATTGTTCTCAGTAATATATAATGACTGGTTATTCTATAAATTTCCTATGAAAAGTATGAAATACAACAGCAAAACTAATTTATTTCATACATAGCTAAAACCACTTAGGAATTATATAGAAAGCCTAGGCATTTTATAGAATGCCTGATTTACACACATTGCCATTAACATATATAAGACTGTAATTTATTTTATTTGTTTGTACCAAAGGCCACTCTCAGCTATAAATATATTCAATTAAATATACTTATGGTTGAATAATTTAACATATGAATTAAATTAAATATAACTATTAAAAGGTTTTTTTTTCCTTTTTATACAATAATAAGTGATTCATTTAGGGTCATATTTATAGTTCAGTTTTTGGAGTCAACAAATCTCCTAGTTATCGAAAAACAAGCCGTTAAGGTTGCATGGGGGATTGGTTCACATCCGAATCTAGACTATAAATATGTCCTTTAGATATGTGTTTGGTTTTATTTTTATTCATAAGTGATCTAGTTTCTTAAATTAATAAAACATTAAAATATTTTCCGGCACCTTAGCTCAGTCACTACAGACACTGTCTGTCTACTGAACTAAGGGTCCTGGGATCGATTCCTCGAGGGGACAAAAAATGTATCATTGGTGAAATGTGGGTTTCCCCCTTTTACAGTGATGAATTAACAGCCGAGGGCTGAATATTATGTATATTCTAGATTTAAGCTATTTTATAAGTCGTGTGCTGATATAATTAGTCAGTTCAGATAGTGCACATTAAATACCCAAAATAAATATTCACTAACATTAATATAAACTGATTTTTTAGGTGCCACAGCAGCTGATTCTCTTGCCAGTGGTTATCGTACTGTCCTCATAGACGACTGTAGTCGAGGGGTTGACTTAAAAGACATAGAGAAAACCAAGCATACTGTGACGAGCAACAATGGAGTCATTGTCGATTCTTCTCAGGTACATATTTTTGACATTTTTAATTTTTAAATTACAGTTTGTATGTATAAAATAAAGTGCATTAATAATGCTATGTTATGTCATTAAATAAATATGATAAAATTGTGGAAAATGAAGCACAAATAAAACTTAAAACACTAATAAATATTTACAAGCCCCATGGCATGTACTGTTGAAATATTGAAGTTTTTAATTTTATTTGTGCTTCATTTTCTAAATTTATATAATATTTATTTAATAACAAAAAATATAGTTCCTTAATTAATTTAAATGGTGTGTTTCAATAAGTTAAGTGATTTTTGCCTATTTTATATATAATAATTTTCCTACATAGCTCTTCATGATAGGAAAAGTAAACATATAAAGACAATGGAACCTTAAATAAAATACAAAATTGCCAAACAAATCATGGTTTTACTTACTACTTTAAATAACACTCACAATTTATAATTTTTTCATATCTATATATAATGTATATTAATCAGCGAATCTAAGGAGCCTACTAAGACAGTATTTTTGATTAGGGATGTGTGAGAACGAGACGAGAAAACGTCCTTTGAAAGTAAAAAAATTTAAATTATGTTTATTAAAGTAAATATATAGTTTATAAAGTTCCTTCTTAACATTTGAGCTGGCGATTGCTTTAGATTGTCATATATATATATATATAAATAAGATTGCTTTAGATTGTCTTATATATATACATATACATTTGAGCTGGATTTAGATTGTCTTTTATATATATATATATATGCCAAATAGTGATGGCATCTGTTACCCTTTCTAAAAATATTGGTGATATCTGGTTTGTAATCAAAATGTAATAAGTACTAAGCAAGAAAATATGTTTTAACTAGTATCATCAATAAGATTAAAGACGATACAAAAACAAATTACTACAGTTTAATTTTAAGGAAAAAGCAGGAATTGAGTCATCCAAAAAAATGTGTTCTATCGTATTATTTTAAAAAATGTCATATTTTCCAAATAGATTCCTAAAATGTATTGTACTTGTCTGCTGTATATATTTACAAAATTGCTATCAAATTATTTTTTAATCAAATTAAACTTGAAAACAAAAGTTGATAACTGTAACATAAACACATTTCAAAGAATATTACTTAGTTTTAATAGTCTCTGATAGGTGTGTGCAGAGTCAATTTTTTGAATTGGAAGCAAATGTATGAAATATTCTCAAAGCTGAATCGAAGTTTGAATATGTTTTGTTAGTTGTTTTATGATTGAAAAAATATTATATTGTGATTATAGATAACTTTATGCATTAAAATTACTTGAAATTGTTTTAGTATAAAATTGTTTGTAATATTTCGTTTTAATATCATCATAGCTTACAAGTAGTTTATTTTAAGTTTTTTTTTCCATATGAATATTTATTTGTAATGCATACAACACCTCAGAATGAGATTAATTGACCATAAATTGAGTATTTTAGCTCTCAATATTTTTATTGATGAATCTTTGTAATTGTCGAAGTCAGAGCTGACATTTGTTTTGAAGCCTCGCACACCCCTAGTATCTAATATAGCTAGTGTGTTTGAACCGACGTCCTGAGTTGGGCTACAAGCTCGCCATGGAGCTCAAGATGTTGGCAGCGTTAACATAGCTTTGCTTTCTCCAGTCCAGCCAACTTTCACATTCCACAGTATTGTAGTGTTTCAACGCTGACTATGTTAATGTAGTTCCTGCACCTTTGATATATGGAAGTTTGTATTCATGTTTGAAATTACCCTGATAGGTGTTCAAATAGTGCCGTCATGTCATTATCAAACCACACAAATACAGGCTATTTTTTTATTTGACCAATTTTCCTTCTTTTGAAGTCACTGCAACGTCTAACAAAGTTCTTATGTAATCAACATAATGTATAATTATATGGAAGCTTACCTACTCAAAGCGTAGGTTACCCTAGTAAACTTAAGTTTAGAATACAATTATATTTAAAACAATTTCATACCTGCATCAGTGAGCACACTAACTAAGGCGTCAGTATAATCTGATATGATGGAGACAAGATGAGGGTTTGGATCCTTGTTGAGTGCTATGAGGTGTTTTTTCTCTGGTGGTTTCCCACTCCCCATAAATGCGAGTATATTTCTTCCAAATTCTGCCTTTCTCATTCCTTCACCAATAGTGTAAATATAAGGATATTCCAAATGAGGAGTAAAATGTGATACACATAATATTTCTTCATATTGGTGTAGTGGGGTATTTAACAGACACATTATAAACTCGCATATTAATACAAAATTTTTAAGAATGAGTTTACTCAAAACATCTTTTCAAATATACTGGTCAGTTACCTTATTTCCTCCTCTCCAAGTGCAAGTGTATGTATTTCAGAATATTATACAATTCTTGTTGGTTATACAATGCATCAGGTTTGTAAGGGGGTGGGGGTATTGGACCACAAAAGGTTAAGTTTTTTCTCATAATATTTAGTCTGAATAAAATAAATTATAATTTCAGTAGCAGTAGCTCTTTCAAAGTATTCCAGTACAGTAAAAGCCCCAATATAATGCGGTTTTCAGGGGACATACTTCACTTTTGTGTTATAGCTTAGCCGTGGTATATCGGAAGGTGACCTGTAGAGTGACAAATGATGGGGCGGGAGTTTATCACGTGCAGAATACGCTTTCCTTTTCTGCGACATCCCGACACATGCACTGACCATAAGACTCAACATTATGCAATGTATGATACAAGAATTTATACCTGTGGACAAGAGGTTGAGGGAGGAGCGAGTAGTAGCTGATTGGCTGCTGGACTTCAAGGAGAGCAATGCTTGGGTTATTGTTTCCTGGTGGTTAGAAATGCGAGTTGAATCTTTACAAGTAAGAATTTCACTACCACAGTAATTATGATTTTTCGGGAGCCATACTCTTCACCGCATTATATTCGAATCCGCAGTATATTAAACCGTGCTATATCGGGTTTCTATTGTAGTTATAATTTTATATTCACAGTAGAACCTCATTAATCCAAACTAATTGATACTGAAGCTTGTTCGGATTAAGTAGGAGAATATGGAAGGGTGTGTATGTTACTGCATATCTGTTCACTGATATTCATCGTAGATTCATTTATCTGATGTATAGCAGTCTAGAGATGGGTCGAACCCACTATTTTATGAATCCAAAACTCCAATTTACCTTCAAATCTCAAATCCTAATTTGAATTTTGGAAAAAATTATGAGCATAAAAGGAAATATAAATATAATAAAACAATAGAAAATACAAATAGTAATTAAATGTAAACATTCTTTCTTATAATCCTTGCATTATAACATTTATACATTCAGTAAAAAGTTAAATTACTAGTCTGGGAACTTGATGTTAAGTTCATCGAATAATTATAAATGGTTTTGAACCATCATTAATCAGTATTAGAGCTCTAAAACAAGATTTCACTTTAAAAAATGAAAAAAAAATCTTTTTTAAGTATTTGCGTTTTGAATCTGAAATTTTCTTGAATTCTTGAATACTCAATATCTTTAAGGATTCTAAGAATTCAAGGACCTATCCCTATCTATCACAAAATAATATATTCTATAGTTTTACATTTAGTATTACTATTTACAATAGTATGAT
Source organism: Timema bartmani (assembly GCA_902151455.1). Classification (NCBI taxonomy): domain Eukaryota; kingdom Metazoa; phylum Arthropoda; class Insecta; order Phasmatodea; family Timematidae; genus Timema; species Timema bartmani. Next base: position 47,474 of record CABFWB010001237.1, read on the forward strand.
AATAGTTAGTTCATTTTATAATGTGTTTCTATCCACCTTTCCTATATCTTTTTCCAAATATAATACATATATTTACAATACTGTAATTATTTTTAATCATAGAAAAAAACATTTTGTTAAATACAACTTGTGATTATATTAATATTTATTGTATTGACACTATTTCTCACAATTCACTTCTAACTTTATATTTGTAAAATTTATTTCATTTGACTTGGATCTATTTTTTTTAATTTTATGAAAAATTATGTTTGAATTATCTTAAATTTCAGCCTAACAAAGCTATACTGTGTATAATTTAACTTAAGCAGTTGACAACAAAAATTATTACAATGCAAATCACTACTATGAATAAACTGTGTTATATTTGGAAGAAGGTATAGGAAGGTGGATAGAAACATATAAAAGGGATGAACACAATTTGGTTTTTACATTGAAAAGAACACAGTTCACACTTTACATTTACATTTTTTACAATTGTAACCTTGTAAGTGTACCTTTCCTATGCCTTCTTCCAAATATAATAAAATTACCTCATAAAGCAAAAGAGGTTTTCCTAATAGAGATATACTATGAATAAATGTAATTATATACTTTTTTATTAATAAGTTTAACACCATGGTTAGTGGGTAATGGTTAATTTAAGGGGTACTGGTGAGGAAAAAGCATTTTTCTTAGTGGTGGTAGGGAATTGGAAAAAAGTGATAAATCACTTACCTAAAACCACCCTCAGTTCAGCCCACTGAGATTTTAAACTTGGCCTTTTCTTTACCGGCAATAAAATGAAGCTGACACCTTAGACTGTGTGTCCATAAATGCGGGTGAGTTTGATTTATATCTGCTATTTTTGCCATTATTAATTAAAAGGTCAAACTTGATAGCCAACTATATATTCTAAAAAAGACATACATGGACATATCCAGGGTTGCAATAAAAGTTCATCCATGTCTTGTGATAACAAAGTTTGCACATGTATTGTCATGTATCAATAAAAGATAGTGATCATATAGTATTTTAGTTAAAGTTAAATATAACATATTAAAGAGTGAACATAAGAAATACTTAAAATAAATAAACACTCTTCTTTTTATATAGTACCTTTTCTAAGTTAATCAAATTATAATAAACTTTTGTTTACTTTTATTTTTTATGAGTTTTAGATACTTATAGTAAGGGCCGTATTTAGGGTATGTTACGCCCATGTGCAGTAATATTTTATGCCCCATCATCTGCCCCACTCATTTCCCCCTCAAATACCTCAACATCACTTTTCACCTACTCACAGCATTCACTAGCACAACGGTTCTCAAACTTTTTTTAGATTGTACCCCTTGACCATGACTAAAAGTTGAATGTACCCCAAGATAAAAAATTCCAAATGACAGGTTTAAAATTGTTTTGGTCAGTTAAAAAAACATAATTTTACTGTTAAAATTCTGTAGAAAATGTTCATACATTTTCTTCACAAATTCATTCAAAAATAAAGGACAAAAGTAAACCCAAACACAACATTTTCAAATAATTTTTATTTATTGTAATTCTGGAGCTGATATATTGGGAATCCCAAAGTTTTTTTAGTGAGAGGGATGTTACTGCATGGCTTGGCACAATTTTTTGATGTATGGTTGTCCAGTTGAAACTTTCAAGCGGAGGTCCAACTCTAAATTTAGCCTATTGTGATACTTATTTTTAGGTACACCATGGATGAAAAACCACTCTCACAGAGATATGTTGTTAAGAAAGGCATCATAAACTGCTAATGTAGAAGGTGTCAAGTAGAGGGTTGAAAATTATCAGAAATTGGTCTCCAGCCGAGCAAATAGGGGGAAAATAGGTGTGTAAATAACCAGATAATGGTAACTGCCAACAATTATGGTTTTCCACAAGTCCCTTGTTATATTGCCAATCTTCCCTTGAGAGCTGTTTGCGTACCCCCTTAAAGGTGCCCGCGCATCCCAGTTTGAGAACCGCTGCACTAGCAGATATATAGTAGTGTGGGAGTTTTTTGTAAAAATTTTACTCTCCCTTTGTCCTTTTTCTTCAGACTTCTTACGATATGCAGCACCACTTAACCTCAATTGTAGATCCATTTAAATTATTATGTAAACTATTATTGGCTTACATTTATTTGTTTTAATAGAAAATATAAGAGCACTGAGGAACTACTGAGGAACTGTTTAAGACATTGTCCCTGTGAACAAGTAAACAAAGCAAGCCACAGAGCAATACAACATAATTCATGAAAGAGGTGGACGTAAGAGAATTTGAGAACTAAACATATGCAGTGCTTGAGTCGATTTACAGGTGCTGTGATCTCTCGTAAATACAAAAGAATAGTTATAAATTCTATTCTAACGAATGAAGAAAGATGGCTAACATTTAACTCTTTATATATATGTATGTATATATATATATATATATATATATANNNNATATATATATATATATAAAGAGTATGTATATATATATATAAAGAGTGTGTATATATATATATATACATACATATATATATAAAGAGTATGTATATATATAAAGAGTGTGTATATATATATATATATATATATACACACACACACACACACACACACATTACGCTAAATGCTACAAATTTGTTTTGTAGTTACACTTGGCCGCCCTGTGCAGCTGCACATGTTGAGCTTACCTAAAATACGGCCCTGCTTATAGTAGGTACCATTATGCTTTTACTTAACAATCTTACATTTTAAGTTCTGATAATATCAATAGATTGTTTATTTTGTTTTAAAAGTAGAGTTCACACAAAAACAGCAAAAAGTATATTTAATCCCTTTAATGTATATCCGTGTATTGTTAATATATACTCACTAATCCACCATAAATTGTCATGGCAATGCACAGAAAACCTCAAATGACAATAGATTTTATGCAATAGCTAAAAATTAGAAATGCACCATTTATTTAACAAAGGCCTACTGTAAAGTATTATATATCACACTAGTAAATATTTATCTTTCACTTTTACTGGAGGTGCTGTGGTATTTGTAGGTTACTTAAAACATTCATACTGCAAACATTGAATGTTACATAAATATTTTACAATTTCACATTATTAATATTATTTCCATCTTTACAATCATATTAGTATTGACTTAATACAAGTAAATTTCTTATTAATTTTTTTAATATTTATATTATTGGAGTAGGTTCGTACACCAAACAATTATTGTTAGCTTTAATTACTTACATGATATTTTTTACTATTAATTATTTTTTTGTAGGGTCTCAGACAAATTACTATAAATGTTTAACACATTTAAATGCTGTGGCTTTATTTTCTGAGGGGGAAAAAGCAGTCCAAAATCACTATAATTGAATTTGGCAGCTAATTAAAAATTGTTAAATGTATTTAATTGGTGATACAAATTATCTATAAGTAATATATTTGTCATGTACTTAATTATGTTTTAGTTTGTGGAATATATTTTCCACAAGTGTAAAAAAAATTGTTAGCACTTCATGCAACATTTTTATTTTTCAACTTTTAACTTGAATGATGATTAAAAACTATTTCAATATATATAGAATTCAAAACCTGCTTTAAAATGCACAAAAAACTATAATGTGTGTAGGTATTTAAAAAAAAGTTTAGGCTGTGTTACTAAATTTTATAATTTATGGTTATCTTAATTTTTTCTAGTTATTAGTTTACAATTTACATGTTAAAAAATATTATTTGTGAAATGTGTACTATTGTAATATTTTAATTTCCTAATAAAAGCATTTAAAATTGAAAATATTGATTACTCTCCCACTAAAACTTTATGTCTTAACATTAGAAAGTGATATTCCTTTGAATTCTCAAATTCTTAAGGAGATAATAAATCATGCCAACATGGCAAAGTCAACCTTTTATGTAGAGTTGGGTCGAATCCACTATTTTATGAATCTGAACCTTCATCTTACTTTTGAATCTCCTATTCAAATCTGAATCTTGGAAAAAAATAATTAACTTCAGTGGAAATGAAAATTATAACATTCATATATTCAGTTAAAAGGATAGCATCCGTAGGCTCAATGCCAGTTCTGAAGTTGCGCAGGTGAGGCGAGGTGGAGCTTAGATGAATACATCAGAAAGTTTCATTTTTATTTAAAAAAAAGTTACTGTCAATAGGATCTATATATTTTCCTCCATGTATGTTTTGTTGAGGCCCACTAACTTACGTAAAGATGTTAAAAACACAAATAATAAAATGGTGTAACAAAGGAAACCTTATCGCACTAATTTTATACTTGATGGCATTATTGAATTAAAACTAATACAAATCACTTCTCTACATAAGAAATAAAAATAGTTGTAATAGAACAAAATATATTAAGCATGAAAATATTACGATTAACAAAAAAGATGGATACAAAGTAAGAAATAAGATTCAATACAAGGTGATGCCAGATAAAAAACTTAGTGTGACTTCTGTTATTTTTCTTTTACCAATTTTTACAGTTTTGGTCCAAGTTTTGTGAGAGACGGGTGCAAACGGTTTTAAGGTTGTAGCCGATTCCGTTGTTTTGCCTTGATCAGGGTCAGTGCGGAAAATTTTGTTTCGCATAAGAATATGAAAAACAAATCAAAAACTTTTCTCACTTGTACAGTTTTGGGTATTTTGTCTTTACTTTTATCCAAAATTGGGATGTACTCATAGTCAGCAGAAGTTTCGACTCCATATTAAATGTTAATATTATTTATTTGAGGTATTTAACGTGCACTTTCTGACCCCGACTGATTATATCAGCACACAAGAATTTCTATGAGCGAAAGGGCTACTAATTTTTCCGGGAAAAGTATTTTCACATAACCTCCAGGTTTTTTTTACATGCCACAATAAATAAGGAAGTGGTTCTACGAGGTTTTATCGATCAAGGCAAGTCCGTTGACCCCGGCTGGGTTTGAACCCATCAATATGGGTCCTGATACAACATCTTTTGTTTCCGAGGATCACTTTCTGGAAGATAATACAGTTCAAACACTTATCTCAAACGACACAGCAGTAACTTTTAGTATCTATAATCGAGATTTGCGATTTGAGACAAAGGCGGCTTTCCATTTCTTACTTAAATTATTAAATAAATGGACCATAAGTATAGTTCGCGGCCCGGCCTGCAAAGATCCACGGCCCGGTGGTGGGAAACGTTGCTTTAAACACACGCACTGGTGGTCATAAAATTTAATGCTTCTGGCTCTCAAGAAACTGGAGTGATTTTAGGAAGAGGTAAAGATACGAATACTAACTAGATGCACAACATCTAAATTGTCCCTAATGTTTACCCATGCTCACTCCATGCTGATGCAGGTGCACATTTGCTAAACTACCTTCTTACTCTATTGCATTTAAATCACCTCTTAATAAATATGGTAGCTAAGTAATTAAAAAAATGCATATTGTGTAGCACACGTTTAAGTGTTTATATCTAGAGGACACTAAAGTTTTGGTCCAAGTTTTGTGAGAGACGGGTGCAAACGGTTTTAAGGTTGTAGCCGATTCCGTTGTTTTGCCTTGATCAGGGTCAGTGCGGAAAATTTTGTTTCGCATAAGAATATGAAAAACAAATCAAAAACTTTTCTCACTTGTACAGTTTTGGGTATTTTGTCTTTACTTTTATCCAAAATTGGGATGTACTCATAGTCAGCAGAAGTTTCGACTCCATATTAAATGTTAATATTATTTATTTGAGGTATTTAACGTGCACTTTCTGACCCCGACTGATTATATCAGCACACAAGAATTTCTATGAGCGAAAGGGCTACTAATTTTTCCGGGAAAAGTATTTTCACATAACCTCCAGGTTTTTTTTACATGCCACAATAAATAAGGAAGTGGTTCTACGAGGTTTTATCGATCAAGGCAAGTCCGTTGACCCCGGCTGGGTTTGAACCCATCAATATGGGTCCTGATACAACATCTTTTGTTTCCGAGGATCACTTTCTGGAAGATAATACAGTTCAAACACTTATCTCAAACGACACAGCAGTAACTTTTAGTATCTATAATCGAGATTTGCGATTTGAGACAAAGGCGGCTTTCCATTTCTTACTTAAATTATTAAATAAATGGACCATAAGTATAGTTCGCGGCCCGGCCTGCAAAGATCCACGGCCCGGTGGTGGGAAACGTTGCTTTAAACACACGCACTGGTGGTCATAAAATTTAATGCTTCTGGCTCTCAAGAAACTGGAGTGATTTTAGGAAGAGGTAAAGATACGAATACTAACTAGATGCACAACATCTAAATTGTCCCTAATGTTTACCCATGCTCACTCCATGCTGATGCAGGTGCACATTTGCTAAACTACCTTCTTACTCTATTGCATTTAAATCACCTCTTAATAAATATGGTAGCTAAGTAATTAAAAAAATGCATATTGTGTAGCACACGTTTAAGTGTTTATATCTAGAGGACACTAGTTTGATTCTGAGGGTGCTAGAAAATAAAATTTCTGTTTGTAGATGGATACGTCCTTCTATCTGAATAGTGAATATCTAGGCTATATTTCTGAATGTGAAGTACAGATCACATTTTTACCTAAGTTAGGTTGTGTGTTCAAAAAGTGTACATTAAATACATGAATATAGATAGGCCTGTCATTTTTGACCAATTCACTGTTGCTATATAAACTAAAAAAAATAGTCCCCCAGAATCAGCAATGCATAGTTTCTTCCCCTTATTCCAATTTATTTTCTTGCGATGGGCTGTGAGGTATAATCTTCTTCTTTTTTCCCCTCTTCTATGGTCCGCAGTTGTTTTTTCTCTGTTCATACTGATGCTAACTTTTTTTTTAGCTTGCATTTACTAAAATGTGGTCAAAATGTATTTTTCAATAAAAAGAACCACGACCTGCAACCTTCTACCGAAGGTGATGAGCCGAGTGGAAGTACAAACAGCAAGAGAAAATGAGAAAAGATTTACCTGCTCGTCTGCCATTCTTTCACTTCTCCTACCCCCTCCTACGTTCAGAGCAAAGTTTGACCGGTCCTTTGCCGACTGATGGCGTTAGTGTACAGGGAAATGTTACCAATTGCTACCTCTCAGGTTAATAATAATGCCAATAAATTTTATGTTGTGACACCCCAAATAATTATATAATTCGATTCACAAATATCCATTTTATGTTCCTACACCATTGCCCTTTCATTCCCCTCGGACTTAGGTCTATAATGATCAACTCAAATATCCCTTATTTTGACTTTTATAAGGGCAAAATTTCATATTATAAACTATGTTTACAGATTTCTCTTATGTATAGAAACATAGAATAGAGTTTTGCATTCATCCCAGTGAAGATCAAACTTCAATACTACTAATAGTTTTATCAAAATTGTGATAGAGCTGAACACTTGAGTGACACTATTTTGGCTTTCTTATGCAGGCCTCTTTAAGTGTTAAATAGGGATGGGACCCACAGATCCTTGAATCCTTAGGGATATTCAAGATTTGAGACTCAAATCCTTAAAATATATTTATTTTTCAAGTGATATTTTTTTAGAGCTCTGATACTGCTTATTGGTGGTTCAGAACCAATTATAGTTATATGAACTTAACAATCAGGCCCCAGACCATTAATTTAGCACTTACTGAATGTTATAATGAATGTATCATAAGAAAGAATGTTAACATTTAGTTATTTTTTTACTAAATTTATATTTCCTCTTATGTTCATGATTTTTTCCACTATTCAAATTCAAATTCGTAAAATAGTATATTCAACCCAACTCTAGTGTTGAATTAGTGGTGTGGGGTCTGGTTGGTTAAATTTGTCCTTTAATAAGCAGTATTAAAGCTCTAAAATGAATTTTTGTTTGAAAAATTTAAAATATATAGTTATATATATATTTATTTTTTGGGGATTTGTGTCTTGAAACCTAGAATCTTCTTAAAGATTTAAAGGTATCATTTCTACTTTTATACCTATCAAATTGTAATGAAAGTTTGCCTATTCAATGGGGATGGGAGGGCACACATGATTGATAAACACAAGAGCTATACTATTCCTTAACTGACTAATTTAATGAGAAGGGATGGTTTATATAAGTAATTATAAAAACTATCAAATTAATATCTATAAACATCCCTATGGGTAAATCACCATTGATACTCAATTTCCCTAAGACATGCATACAGTAGCCCCATGGCTTATTTGGTGCTGACTGACAGCTCACAGCTGACAGCTGATGGCTTTGAAAAGCTACCAGACCAAATTATGTATCCCTACGCCGAACCAGATGATCTGCAAAAAACATGTGTTTAGCAGCTGTCACTTCTGACAGTNTCAGAAGTCAGCTGTGAACTGTCAGTCAGCACCAAAGAAGCCATGGGGCTACTTTAGGTACTATTTTAATAGAGATGGGACAATACCAGTTTTTCGATGCTGATTCCGATTCTTAAATTTTTACCTCGATTCTTACTGGAATAGACCTACAATATAAAATTTAAAACTTTTAATTTATTAGAGTTTTGAAACATTTTTGTCTTTACAAATTACAGTGACGATTTTAATTTTGGCTCTAAAACTTTAGACTTCACCTATCCCTATATTATTATTTGCGTTGTGACAGTACATTTGCAAAGCAATCGTAATATGTTTCTTAACACAGCCTTGGTATCTGTTAACATGAAGGTTTGTGTTTCTGGAATGCACTGGGAAACATATTTACAAATTGAAGCAAAACGTCAATTTTTAAATTTTCGAATTTGAATTAATACTTTTGTAAGTTTTATTATAATAATATATTGAGTAAATAATTAGAAAATGTTTTACAAACATCCTGTAACATCTAATATTCATTCATCTCTTAATAAAGCATTCACAATCATTTGTACACATCTTTTATGAATCGAGGCCTTAAGAATCAAGGTATCTTCTCGATTCTCTCGATAACCCCCAAAATCAATAGGTATCGAAGAATCGAATTTCCCATCTCTAATTTTTAACTACACCCTCTGATGATGTACCGGACACCATTCAACTGATATTCAGTAAGTTTGTCCCTGAATTAGCCCCAGGTCATGAACTGGCCATTCATCCCTATCTGAAATGTCCATGCTCACGGTACAGAAATAATTGTTTCAAGAATAGGAATTTCATGGCTAGTTAAGACAGTCATCTTATGGCTTTCAATAATTTATAGTTACAACTATGGGTTTCACCGGGATTTGAACTCCGATCTCCCCGTATTCAGCAGGCAAGTCCAACAAGAGAGTGACACCTTAGGCCAATCGGTCACTGAAGTGGGTGAAAGTAAAATTAATATTGAGATTAGAGAAAATGTGGTCTTGAACTATCAATAGTTAATACCATCTAAAACAACTGAAAGAACATGCCAATATACAATAATAAACAAGACAATGTAACTTTACAAACAAACAGTATTAAAAATGATAGCTGTATTTTTATGAATAACCCATTCATTCATTCTCTTTCTAAACACAATATTGCTGCCACCAGCTTGACTCAATTGTGGCTGGCTATATTCCAAATTACCTATTTCTAACCAAGCACAACACAGGTAAGCCTGCTGAATTTTCTACTTAATTTATAGGTGTGTATTTTTGAATAAGTGGTATGTGAACAAATTGATCAAATTGGTGCAGGATAAAAGCTCCAAAGAGTATTTAAATAAAGTAAACAAATAAATAAAGGTGTTTTTTTAAATTTTACAAGAGGTTGAGAAAAAGCTTTTCTATAATACAACAAATAAAATACACAAAATATTTTCAATTCTTTTTATTTAGTTACTCATTAAGTGATGGAAGTCAAATTAAAATTGTATATTTACTTAGAAAACCTTAAATAATTGTTATAAATGCAGCTCTTTGTCGACAAATAATTATTTAAGTTTCTCATCCTTGATAGTCTCTCTAATATTGATGTGTGATCTGAGATGTCATAGGTAAAATCTCCTTCCTTTTAACTCAACACTCACACTAACCTTTGCAGCTTTAAAACATTTTGAAGTAAAAATTAAACTTTGATATATATCGAGTAGAATCCAGGTGGTTGAAATGAAATTCCTACGGAAGTATTTCAAGAGAGATAAGAATAGATAGAAAATGTGTTGCTGGAGACGATGTGAGAAGATCAGGTGGACAGACATGCTGACAAATGAAGAAGCCCTAAGAAGGTTGAGTGAGAAAAAGAACTATTTTAGGTGCATTTCTTCAGTACAAATAAAACTGGATCAGACACACCCTTATGAGGAACTGTCTTCTGCGCGACATCAGAGAATACAAGATTAAGGGGAGAAGGAGCTTGGGAAGGAAGAGGATTCACATATTGAATGACTTGAACGAAAGAAGAAAATTTTGGTAGCTGAAGGAGGTAGAGAACATGATGCATTGGTGCTCTATATTCACTGACAAAAGTCATAAGACAGAACAAATAATAATAATAATAATAATAATAATGTGACAACAAAAACTCTCTCTTCGAGTTTACTTTGCATGTTTCAAGCTTTGCTAGTATGAAACCTACCATACAATTTTACATTGCATTTATGTATTGGTACATAGATTTCAGAATATTGTGATTATCTTTGTATTGTCCTTTCACATAAGAGTTATAAATGTTTGTATAGTTATTTATTAATATTACAACATATTTATCTACTCTAGCTTATAAAAAACACTGACAATACAAACAATTATTTATTTTGATTATTAAAACGATACTAAAATAATATCAAAAATATATTAGGAACTTTTAAAAAGATATATAACACACATTAAAAGAAGGTATAAGTACATAAAATAAGTACAATACATGACATCCCATTTGTTAAAAAATATATACATAAAAACACATTAAATGTCTCAACAAATATTGCACTTTACACATTTCAAAATATTACTTAAACTATATATTATATGAGTATTATGTTAATTTTAGACACTCCAAACCTTATTCTATGAGCATAATAATTTTAAACTTTACATGCTATTTTAAAATTAAAATCTCTATTGTGATAAAATACTATGCAATACATTTATATTAGAAATTAAAATGTATAATACGGCAACATTTTATTCATTTATAATGTCTATCAGTTGCAACTAAAGCTAAAATATGTATCTTTAGAAGTCATGGGTGTAATTAGTTCTTCATTATTGGGGGGATAGAAATAACCCATTTTCACTTTAAATTAGAAAATAAAAATGATTTCATACCAAATTAGTAACACAAATAATATTATAACAGAATTTACTCTATAGGGTCAGTTTCATAGTCAGACTTAGTACATCTCAAGTGTGATGCTATGCTAAATACAGGACGACACCTACTTGAAGCATAATGTAATGGGCCAGTTTCATTTGCAAAACTAGTCCATTCCATTTAAGTAAAAGGAGCAAATCACATAAAGGGCATGTTCCTATCTAAGTGTCTTTTAATCCTTTATCAATTTCCTAAAAGAGAAAACCAAAAAAACACAAAAGGTAGAAAGAGGAGGTTGGTTAAGAATGATAGGACACTAAGAGAGGAACATGTAAAAGGAACAAATAACGTAAAGGACATTAAAAAGGAACAAATCATATAAATAACATGTTCCTATCTAAGTGTCCTATCATTCTTTATCAATTTCCTTTTCCTCCCTTTTTTGTTTTTTTGTTTCCTTTTTTAGGAAGTTGCATTGTGCATTTCACACTCCCTTCTGATGAGTTCCGATAGAATGAAACCTAGGTCGGGGTATTGGGCGGTAACAATCAATTCCCTTAAGGAGGCAGCCATTATTTCTTTGTCCAGTGGCATCAATGTAAAGTGTGAACCGTGTTATTCTTTTCATTGCAAAATCCATATTGTATTTGTTCCTTTTATATGTTTTCTATCCACTTTTCCTGTACCTTCTTCCAAATACGTATAGCAAAATATCTCAAAAAATAAAAAGGGGTTTTCCTTCATTGTGGCAGCGTGGGGAAATAGAAGTAGGGCTGATAATAAATATGTTTTTTCTATGAGAATAGTGAAAGAAATATTTTACATTGAAATCTCTTAGTAACAAACACCTTTCGGGATCAAAAATATGTATGTCATTAAGAAGTGTCCATTATTTGGAAAATCTATATATTTTAAAAATTATAGTGCTTGAACACAGTATAATCTATATGAACCTAGATATTGTAGATATTAACTACAACAAACTGCATTGTGGATTATTGCATGCAGGATATTAAGGCAAGTGAATAAATATTGTTTGTAGCTTACTGTACATATTGCATTACACACAGGACAATACACAAATAAAATTAAATGTGAACAGTAGGCCTGCTGTACTGTAGATCTATAAGTATGCACTAGCACAGACCAAACTGCTGGAACAGCCCCAACTGATGGCTCAAAAGGGGAGGGAGGTATGACCTTGAAGTACCTACCTAGTTAATAGTACGCAGGCTATTTTAGAAACTTTATCTAGAGGGGAAGGCAGGACTTCTCACACTTGACGCGAGACAGTGTTGTTCCTGACATTTATATAGTAAAATATTGTATACGAACCTGGTATTTTAAATTTGAGTCTGATGTTTAGAGATTTTTATGCATAGATATGCGTCTCTATCAGTGTCCACGTCCATTATTGAAAAAGTTGTTTCACCATTAGAGTCTATGTTATTTTGCCAGGGAATCTGATATAAAGAAGAATCTGTTATTCAGAAGTGTCTGTTTAGGGAGATTTCACTGTATTACTTTATGTGCTCTACCACCACTACAATACAACTTTCCCTTACCTGGTTCTCTGACCTCACAGAAGAATTTTGTGTCTAACCTCACCAACAGTGTGGTTCTAGTTTCAAGATAATGTGGAAATTTAAATGCACTTTTATGACTTTTGTGTTTCCCCAAATTGAGCTAATTGTCCATACAAACCTGACTATGCGCTATCGTAACTAACTAATGAAATAAATAAAGCATATAGCCCAAATGAGTAGAAAGACACGATGTTAAAACAAAAAATGAAATAAATACTTGTTTACAAAAGCTTAAAGCCAGTAAGCGTACTGTCTGATTTTCATAGGAAGACTCATTTGAAAATTGGAAACTCATATTACCAAAATAGTGGGAAACAAATATTACAAATTGTATTTATGTTCTTAGATTGTTTAATTAATAGTGTAAAAATAAATTATTAAGTAATTCATAAGAAAGTATTATTAGAAGCTTTTGATAACTTTATATACTAACTTTATCAAATACTAATATATCAAATAAAATATACTTCTAGAATTCCAAATTTTAGTGACTTTCAATCTATAATGGTGGCCAAAAGTGGGCTTCCTATAAAAATCTGGGCTTACTAAGAGTGATGCTTATAATACAAATACAATACCAACACAATCTGGAATCTGTGTGTAGAAATTATAATTGATTATAAATCAGCCAAAGTTTTTAATTCACATGTTTCAAGTAAATATAAATAAAGCAATATTTCATCACGATAAAAATTGTCACTGGAATGTTGTTACGTGTTTATTCTTGATAGCCTAATATAACTCTTAAGATAAAAATTAAAAAACCGGTCTCATACAAATTAAAATAACGATATGAAAAAGAATACTATGCTTTGAGATCAAAAAAGTAATAATTGGTGCACCAAATCAGTAGCTAACACTAGAATTATTAATGATATACTACCCATTAGAAAATAAAATACAAAAGCTTATATGAATTATATAAACACAATAGTTCATGTAATACAAAAGTTACCTATAAATTAAAATAAATATTTTTACATTGAGCAAATTTATGGAGCTATAACAGTGTTTTCAACCGGTATGCTGCAAAGGGTCAGCAGGTTTGTTACGGGAGTTTGGAGGAAGATTAAAAAAAAGTAAGGAAAAAATAAATCTTTTGAAATCCATGATCAACATTTTTTTAAATAACAAATTTTAACCATTTATCTTTTAAAAACAATTTTAATACTCATTTTTTAATAATAAAATATCTACTTAATAAAACTAATGGTGTGCCTTGACAATTTTAGCGCCTTGTTCGGTGCGCCATAAGTTGAAAAGAGTTGAAAAACACAGAGCTAGACTATGAATAACATATTCTTGCTTCTTTTAATAATCCAGTACAGGTAAACTGCTTTACCAACTTGCAAAAAATGTATATAAATATTTTAACAAACCTTGTACTCATAAAGTGTAAGGAAGTGTTGTACAGGGCATACTTTGTACTCATTGTCATATATGCAGCAGAAACATGGACATTGAATGTAAGAGAGACTAGGAATGGAGGCCACAGGAATGAAGTTATCCAGGAAATGGTAGGGGTACAGGGTGTACATGAAATAGTAGAGGAAGCAAGACTGAGATGGTATGGTCATGTAATGAGGATGGAAAAAAGAGGATGCTAGAGAAAATGTTGTAAATAAGCTAAGTATGAAAAAGACTGCAAGAGAGGCCAAAAAAGAGATGGGAGGAGCAGATAACATAAAGTGTGCAAGTGAGAGAAGAAGAATGGTGGAAGGATAGAGGAAGATGGAGGCATTTTACAAAACCAACCCGGCCACATGCTGGAAATAATTGATGATGATGATTATGATTATGTTTGTGGCCTTGCTGTAATGTAGTTTGTACATTTGTTGTTAGAAAACAAAAGTTGGCCAAAATTTGAGCAATTGTCAATATAACTTGGAACACTTGTAAATACTAAATACTAAACCATTTGAATTTTATTTTAAGAGACAGCTGTTTGATTATATTTTTTTAAATCAAAAATGTTCTTGTTTAAAAATAATTTTAATTTGTTTTAAAAAACTGAATGATGAACTAATAATTTTATAATATTAAGCTCTACTGTACATTATATTTTTACAGGCAGTCTACTTTTTCTCTTGTTAATACTGGCAAGTGTGATTTTGGAAAGTTTTGTTTATTTAATAACTCAATCATTGACAAATGATGATGATGTTAGAGCTAACTAATCTTAAGGTATTCAAAACACATTGCTTTTCTACCTTAGTCTTCTTTCGAATAAATGTGGCTGGGTTGATTGACTTGCTGTTTTTGTTTCTGATAGTGCCAATAAGTTTGTATTGAAAATAGTATTAATGCCTCAGTGTGAAAACATTTTTTGTTGACCTAAATTAAGTTGAGATTTAAGGGTGTGCCATCCATAGTCAGTTAAGCAGTAGATAAACAATGTGAGGTTTGGTAGTTAAGTTTTAAAGAATAATGTTGGGATAAGCTACCAATAATTAGCATAACTATCCTGAAATACAGTTTTAAACAATAGAATTTTAAATCTAAAAATGTTTGCTCTCGTTGAGATTTGAGGGAATTGAATATTTGAAAGACCCATCTCTGAATCTTATCTGATGTTAGACACACTAGTAACCCAACCGAAGACAATGTTTTGAGATTATCACACTTTGTCCCTAACATGAGTTTGTGCATGTCTCTTAAGTTTGGAGCACTCATAGAAGGACTTACTGCACCAGTTGCAAACATAGGGTCGCTCCCCTGTGTGAGTCCGCTGATGGATAACGAGGTGCTGCCGCTCATAGTATGATTTGTTACAGCGGTCGCAGGAAAATCTCTTGTTACCCAGGTGAAATAACTTGTGCCTGTGGATAAAGGTAGGAGGTTTACAAGCAGCAAATATCTGTAATGAAATATGTTATATTTTCTTAAATGCTAAGGCTCTTTTAAGAGTAACGCTGGTTAAAGAACTATAAAATGCCTAAAACCGGTTTTGGGCTTTAATAGTCCATGAGAAAGCCATTACTTAATATTATAGTATGATAATCACTAATATTCCCAAGAAATACTCTTTGTGCACTGTCAGTCACCAGACAATTTAAGTATAAGCAACCAGAGAACTAACATTTGATTGCAAAACTGAGAATTAAGCCAAGGCCTTCTCAGATGGCAAGGTCCTTGGTACAAGGATAAAACTGGCCTGGCCTCTTTGGTACATTAACAAAACTTTTTCCTATGTCAATGAAGACACAATCTAAGGCGTCAGGCTCGCAATAGACTGGATTTTCTATCACGACAAGAATAAAGTTTAAATCTCAGTAAGATGCACTCGGGGTAATTTTCTGCCTTTGTTATATCCCTATGATTTTTTTTCATTCTCTCTCCACATGAATGTGGGTGCGCTTTCTGTAAAAAAAAAACCTTTCTAATCCTGACACCTTGGATTATGCTACTAATAATCATGGTATTAAACATTATAATTTAAAAGGAGTTTTATTTTTTCATATAATTATCTTTTCCTAATCAAATAAATTAGTGATATACAATTTGTAACAACATTAATAACATAAAACAGCAAATAAGCTTCCATAAGTTTGTTGTTGGACATAGAAGTGTTTAATTGGATCTTACCTAATGAGCTCTCGTTTGGTATAGAAGCAAACAGAGCAGATATCACAAGCGAATGGTTTGACACCCGAGTGTAAGCGCTCATGCCTCTCCAGCCCAGATTTGGTGAAGAACGCCGTGGGACAGTGAGTGCATGGAAAGCGCTTCCCCTCTGTATGATGCCGCATGTGTGTGCGATAGTTAGATGATGTTGCAAATGTACGTGGACATAGGTTACAACAATAAGGTTTTTCTCCTGTGTGTGTACGCTCATGTGCAAACAGACCTTCCCTGGCCGCAAACGCCTTTCCACAGATGTTACAGAGGTAAGGTTTGACACCTGCATGCACCTTCAGGTGGTCACGCAACCTCCCAATAAATGCAAACGCTTTCCCACAGTCACTACAGACGTGAGATTTGACAGTGGAGTGGGTCGCCTTGTGCTGTGTGAGTGCCCCTCGCTGCTTGAATGCTTTGCCGCATTCATCACACAAGTATGTGGTGGGCTCTTTCTCTATATGTACCACAGTGTGCTGCTTCAGGTAGAACTCTTTACTGAACGAGCGTGAACAGAGTTTGCATACAAATTCTCCCGCATACTCATGAATGGCTGTGTCCTCTTTCTCCAACATGGTCAACTCTCGAGTGTGGATTCGCATGTGTTTACTAAGGTCGCCACTTCGAGTGAATGTGTTTTTACAAACCTTGCACTCATAAGGACGTCTATCACTATGGATTATAACATGTCGTCTAAGGTATACAAGCTTGGTAAAAGTCTTTGAGCACACTTTACAGCTGAATAAAGTTTCTTTGATGGGAACAATTTTTTTGAATATGTTCGCAGGTTGTTTATCTCTGATCATTTTGCCTCTGTCATGTATTTTTATGTGTCTGGTGAGATCCCCAGGACGAATAAATTTACTGTTACACTCCAAGCAAATATGTGGCCTTGTACCATTGTGGGCGATTTTATGTTGCCTAAGGTAGGCGCGCTTCGAAAATGTTTTCAAACAAACTTCACATGAGAATTTTGGGTTGTCGTCATCATTTTTACTTTTATTTGTCACTGGTTGGTTTAAGCCCTTTTCTTTGCTAACCTTGTTGATTTTTTCAGGTGTATTTTTAATTTCTTCTTTGCACTTTGATTCATCAGAGTCACTCTCCTCCCGGCAACCGCCTCCCTCTTCTGCTGAGTCCATGTTGCCATTCTCGATGATGTTCACATCACAAAACAGATGTGCATTGTCATCTTCCACTTCATTATGACTGTCCACTTCAGAGCTGTTTCTCTGTGAAATATTTTCTGGTAAAATTTCTGGTCTAACTGGACATACACTATTTTCTTCCTTGACATCTTGAGTCTGTATACAAAAATAAGAATATTTAAAAATAAACAGACTAAGCAATTGTTAGGAACAAAAGTATTTATATCACTCAAGCATAAAACAAAATATTCAGAAAAGATTCATGATACTTTATTAGGGCATATAGAATTCAAACAAAGGCATCTTATCTAGAGTCCTTGTGTGACTACTTTGTGAATAAAAAGCAAGTAAGTGGCTAAAATACACTAGAAATTCGTTCATCCGAATTTCAACTATCCAAAATTCTGGTTTATCTGTAACAGCTTTTCAAAAACTTTGAACAGTACACTTCCCAGGTGCAAGTGCAAGTGTTCATCAAATCTCAAACAATTATTTTTTAAAACAAGTTAGTTGTAGGCCTTATTCTGTCTTTGATTGTAGCAAAAAAATCACATTTTAGTACCCATACTGTTAATAAATGTGCTATTTTCACAACATATTGTGTGTGTCTAATTTTTATATCAGTAACAGGGAAAAAAAATTCCCACAATTATAGATTATACAAAATTTTGATCTCGGATTGAACCAAGTCCCATTAAATTTTAATGGACGAGCTTATAGTGCAGTGTTTTTTTCAACTGGTGTGTTGCAAATGGTCAGCAAGGCCTGGGGGGCGATATGAGTTTAGGAGAAGATCAAAAAGAAGTTATAAAAGAATTGAGGAATAAAAACAAGTCTTGTGAAATCCATAATCAACATTATTTAAAAAATAGCACTGTGATTAAAATTTTAGGTACTTAGCTTTTAAATACAATCTTGATGATGAAATGAAAATAATGATTAGTGTTTAGCTAATAAGACAAACCTGAAAGTTTGTCACTAAATAAAATCCAAATTGTTGCAGTTTTTAAAGAAAACCTTGTCTTTATACACAAATATAAAAATATATTGGGCCTATTGTATTATGGTATGTTTTGTGATCAATGGTTATTGCTGTATAGGTGTGTAAAGATAACCCGGCTTAATATTGTGAGAATTAGAAAAATATATATTTACAGAAGTGGCCGAGCCGTCTAAGTGGTTAGACTCTCGTAGTTTTTATCCAATATTGGATCCATAGTCATATAAATAAAGAAAAGACAAGGTAGGAAGGTCAAGACTCCCCTTGTCATTTAAGGGTTGGAGTGTTTATGAATTATAATTGAGGTGAAGACTTTGGTTTGAAGAGTTTATGAGGCACAAAAGTTGGTATGCTATGAGGAATTTAGGTGTGACTAAAGTGTGATGCCCGATACTTCCTTTGCCAAAAAAGTGTCAAATAAAATAATAGTTAAAAAAAAAAGGAATAAAAATTGTCAAAATTCATTTAAAATATTTGGGGGACTGAACAAATTTAATTTATTGATTTTTTTTTTAATTGGAGCTAGATCTATATAATTATTTAAAATTCAAAAATGTATGTCGCCATGTAATATAGAGCCTATGGATATAATTAGGCTACATAGGTCTATAATGATTGTTTTGGTATGTTCAACAAAGGATTAGTAGCAACTTGATTTAGGGAGCTGGGATGAGGAGGGTAACTAAGATAAAATGCCAGCATTCATTTGACAAAAGATTAAAAAATCAATATGAAAATCAAAATGTCACCAAAGTACACTCTGACAAGGTTTGGAACTAAATTTAATCCTGACCTCTTTAGCTGGTTGACATGATTTGTAAATTTAAAAAAAAATTAACTTATGGCAATTTGAGATTGCCTTAAACATATATACAGTGAAATCTCCCTTGACGAACACCTCTGAGTAGCATATTCTTCTTTATAACGGACAGTTTAAGTTTCCCCAGCAAAACAACATGGGCTCTTGCGGCGAAACACCCTCTCAATAATTAATGTACTTTCTCAATAACAGAAACAGACACCTCTAAAGGCGTGTATGTATGTGTCCAGTTTTTAAACAGCAGACAAAAATTGAAAAAAAAAAAAGTTTTATAGTCTTTTGACTGTATGAATCAAGAATGTCACTGTTTCACATGAAGTGTGAACATTCCTTCCTTCCCCTTCTAAGGAAAGTTCCTAAAATAGCCGACATACTAACAACTACAGCACTTCAAGGTCTTACCTTCCACCCCTTCTGAGCTATCGGCAGGAGATGTTTCATCAGTTGGCAGTGCTCGTGCCTGCTGCCTACATTTAATTTTATTTGCCTAGTGTTATGTGCATCATGCAATCTGTACAGTAAGCTATGCACAATATTTATTCATTAATCATAAATCCTGCATACATTATTGTATAGTACAATAATTAGATTGCACTGTATTAGTTTATATTCAAAGTATATTGGTTAATATAGATTAAACTATGTTCAAGAAGTATGAGTTAAAAAAAATATTTTTCCAAATAATGGACACCTGTTAATGATGGACATTCTTTTGATCACTGAAGGTGTCCTCTACTAAGAGATTTCACTGTATTTGGTTAACTAGGTAGGTAGGTAGGTACGTTACCTGTAAGTTAGATGTTTCTGATAAGCATTTGGTTAAATATCCTCGAAGTGTTAGATCATTACTTTCACACAGGCCTTTGAACTCATAAAACTTGTCAATTAAGCATGAGCACTTAAAACAAATTCGTGATGGAAGTTCATCTCCTTCCAAAATCTGAAAATCACACAAACATTTACTGTACAATATCCAGTCCTATAATTAATTCTGAAAGAGACAAAAATTACTAGTAAATTTGTTATTTCCACATTGTGGTTTACTATGGTTATGGTATTAGGTGAATACATGTCTAGTTTAGTGTAGCCTCCTTGTTCATACGCCTTAGATTAATTTATTACATGACTTAATAAATATACATTAAAATGTACGAATGCAACAAGTGCAATTATTTTGGTTTCTTTAAACTGTACGGGAAATACATATTTCTAATGTACAATAGGCCCATTTTTAAAAATAGTTTGCAAAATAATACTATAGGCTACATATGAAATGGCCATTTTTTTTTAATGTCAATCTTTGCTCATGTGTACTTTGAAAATAAAATAAAAAGACTCCCCAAAGCGATAAAACACTTCAGGTAGGTGATAAAATTATATTTTCCTTGTTATTATTTTTATTCCCTTCTCCTTATTTAATATTAGCCTTCTTCTATTACGACATGTTTCGGTGTTATACATAGTGGCTACACCATCTTTCAGGTCTGAGTAAAACCAATGTTATTGTAAAATATTGTACGTTATTGAGCTAAGTAGAGACAATACATACAATTTTTAAAAAATAATTATTTATATTAAAATTAGGTTTTTAAACTAAAAATACTATACTTAGTAAAATAGAATTTTATCTAGCCTGCAAAGCAGCAGCTTTTAAATGAATTAATAAAATTAAAACAATCATCTTTTAGATTGTAAGCAAATGCTGTATGGGAAAACCAAACTTAAAAAGATCATTAAGAATTATATCTTTCAACTCCATGTCAACAGTGATCAAATGCAATACAAATCTAATGCTTTAGACTAGAGCTGTACCGATTCAGTAAAACGATTACTGATTGTTTAAAATAATTGTTCATGCTATGATTATTTACACCGATTAGTCTCGGTATCCGATTATTTACACCGATTAGTCCCGGTTATCGATTATTTACACTGATTAGTCCCGGTTATCAATTATTTATGAATAACTATTGGGAAATATGCTTAAGTAAATGATAACAGTTAATGTAACTAATACAAAAAGATTGTATTCAAAAATCAACAGAACTTTAACTTTAAAGCTTTGATAATCCTAATTTTTGATTAATAATTATAATTGACAATAGACAAGTTTTTGTTCAGGAAAACTAGTTAATTTATTTTATGTGGTTTAAGATTCGGTCTCTTCTTTGGGGAAACAAGTTCAGAAGAAGAAAACAGTCTTTCTGTGGCCACTGATCCACCAAACACATTCAGAAACCGTTTTTAAAACTAGTTCCTTCAGGTGAGGGAATCTTGTTTCTTCTTTGCATAGCCGGCAAAAGTTGGACCTAGAATGTTGGTTTTATCAATGGTATGAACTTATATTTCTTTATCTGGTTATGTAATGTTTGCATAGCCCGCAGCACAGCTGCATTGTGTATATAAGTTGTTTTTTTATCACTAAATCTCCACCTAGAAAATTTTGCTTTAAATTTAACTTAAAAAATAGATTAATTGGTATAATAATTGTTGATTACAATTAGTTGCCGATGCACTAATACTCACCCGATAAGGACTCATCGGTAGCTGCATTGGTACACCCCTACTTTAGACTGCTCTATCAATTCTACGATTGACAGGTTAATGTAAAATTAACATAAGACACACATATGTTAGCCCAAAATTAACATAAATAAAAATCTACAGTGGGCTAAGAGAATAATTTATTCAAGATAGTGGCTCAAAATTAGAGTCAATGACATTAACTACACTCACAATTTGTTATCAAACACAATTTAAGTAGGCTCTATTTAAGTGGTGAAGAATAATTTTAGCATGCTTACAAAAGCTGTAGAATCTATGTACCTATTTTAGAATGGTTATGAAAGACTGTAGGGACGATATACATTTTGTATGACAATGTCTTACTACCCATCCGGACTACCCAAATATTTACACTAAGTTAATGTGGTAAGGATCAGTAGCGTGCCCACAGGGGGCTTGAGGGGGCTCCCCCCACCGTGGTTTGGGGATGCTCCGAGATCCAAGCAGATTCTAAGAGAAAATAAATTGGGCTGGGGTGGGGTGGGGGGAATAGATTATGACCAGTTAAACATTGTGAGCAAAGAAAGTATCAGGTGATCAGAAATAGTCTCTCATATCAATAACCAAATGTATTTATTTCATAGGAGTGGACTATCTTTCATGGAATTGAAGTGGGATATCTTCACACTCTGAAAAAATTATTCTTTGGTCAGTAGGAATAACCCCTTACTTCTTTTTCAGTGCCAGTGTTTCTTCGTAAGATTATTATTTACAACACTCAACTATTTTTCTCTTTTATATGCTCAATGTTCAGTATGTAGAGAAAGATTGCAGTGAATTAATTTTTAGCTTATTTTAATACAGCGTTGAGTTTTGAATCAGTGTTTTTCTGATGTTTCACAATGGCTTCAATAAATAAATTGTGTAAGTGTGCTCAGTTCAAGGAATTTGATCCATCTGATACATTACCTGCTGCCTATGTGACGGTTAAGCCCACTTTAATTTATGCCTATTTATTTATTATCTTGTTAGAGTATCACATTTATAATAGTAAAAATATAAATGATCAAGTTAACAAATACTAATAAAAAAACCTTTCAAAAAAGCTTCCAGGTGTATATAATGGTATGAAAAAAATTTGCCTCTGGCGGTTGGGAGGCCTCCCCCTAAACCCACCTTGAGGGGCCTATGCCCCCTCCCCCCAACTTCACAGTCCCACAATTCTGCGTACACTACTGGTAAGGATGAGAACGGTAGAATTTTAGGAAATGTTCCTAAATTTGTGTGTAGGTAGGAAATCATATAGCAAACACACCCTCAATAGATTCAACCAAGAACTAAACCCTGATCTCTACATCATTGGCAAGACAGACAAGATTAGACTAATGCCTTTCTTTGTGTGCTATGGGTTATGTTTACTTAAAGTGAAGGTAAAAAGATACTTGTATTTCAGAGACCTTATTAATAAATCATAATTTTTATTATTTTTGTTATTATTTTAGCAGCTTGTTCCAAAGTCGTTGAGACCTGTATTGGTAGTAAATTAAATAAAAGAACCTTTACAATTTATATAAGGAAATTTTGTTTAGTTATTACAAATAACCCACTTTGGTGGCTGCATGGTCTAACGCGGAACTCTCGCACTACACTAGAATGCTGATGACGGGGAGATTGAGGTTCGAATCTCGGTCGGGGGTACTGAGAGCGGTTTTTCCAACATGGTTTTCCACTCTCTCTTCATGCAAATGCTGTTACACTTCCTCTAAATATAACATTACTAATCCCTAAAACCATTAGCGTAATTAGTACATTAGAAAAACCTAATGGGTAGTAAGAAGCGGTGCTAAAAATATATATATTACAAATAAGTGATCTTGTAATGATCTTCAGAGTATTTATATGTATATTTTCATTGCAGATTTATAGGATCAAATTCTATTTTTACTGAAAATACTAGCTCTTTATTATTAGTATTATTATTAATAATTTAATGACCATACTAACCTCAACTGACACACAATACAGTATTTTATGTTGCAGTGTAACAGTTTCGTTAACATCTTTTTCATCTCTATTGAATATATGCATTTCTCCTTCCTGTAATAAACAAAGACGACAACTTTCCGAAAAGTCTCTGATCGTTTTACTCATTTTGACTTAATATAAAAAGACTCTACCATCTGACATTAACTAGTGCCTTTGATAATAAACATAATTATGTAAATATAAACAATACATTATTCATTCTGTTTTCAGGTGAGTGTACTGTGTAGAAAATATCCCTTGTTCTAAGATGATAAATAATACAAGTAAATCTACATCCATAAAACCAATGGTTGTGATTTTAATTTCAGTGAATGTTTAAACACGGTAAAAATAAAATGTTATACAAAGTGAAATTACCCATTTTAAAACACCCTAAAAATATTTATTTCCAAAATTATAACAATTTTATCTTGCAGTGTTGCCAGCACAGTCAAAACATGTATTGACAGTTGGCATGTCTTGTAAGGTGGTAAACTTAAAACGCTTAAAATAATGGGATTTGATTTTAAACTCAAATGTCGTTTTTGTTTCTCAAGAATATCTCACTACAACCGCATTTACCTTACTCTTGTGTTTATCCTGACAAGCCCACACTTCACATCCATGAAGAAGCTGAGTGCCCTTTAGGTATAAGGAAGTGTTAAATAGGGCGTACTTTGTAGCCGTAATCACAAATGCAGTAGCTATAAATATGGATTTTGAGTGTAAGGAAAGTAGAGGCCAAGAGAATGAAGTTTGTGAGCTGTCACAAGGAGAAATAAGATTAGGTATGAAGTTATTCGGGAAAGCGTAAGGGTACAGGGAGTACATGAGATATTCGAGGATGCAAGCTTGAGATGGTATAGGCATGTAATGAGGATGGGAAAAGAGAGAATATCAAAGAGAATTATGAAGATGAATTATGTAAGAATAAGACCGCAAGGGAGACCAAGAAAGAGATGGGAGGTGCAGATAACAAAAAGTGTGCAAGTGAAAGAAGAAGAATAGTGGAAGCATAGAGGAAGATAGAGGCATTTTACTGAACTGACCCGGCCACAGTCTGGAAACAGTTGTTGGTTATTATGGTGGTGATGATGATGATTGTGATGATTATGATGATGATCCCATTCTCTCAGAGGCAAGTCAAGCATAATTCGGTCCCGGCTGATATTACATTTTAATCCCCCCTCTTATATTACATAATTTTGGGTCCAAACATTGTATTTTTACCTTGAAAAAAAAATTAAAAGACAAAACAATGCATGGATGTCTGTATCCATCAGCTAGTTCATTTTTGTTAACTCTTTCATTAACTCACTGAATATTTCCAGTTTGACTTCTGTGGTAACAGTTTGCTTGAACTGCCGCCATGCATAGGCTACATAATAAGGCAATGTTAAGAGGACTATAAATAAATAGTAATTGTATAAACAAAAGTTTGGGGCCCCGAGAGAGTGAATCACCCTTTATTATGGGCCTTACTGGCAAACTTTGACTAGGCCTAAAGTGTATCCTAATGCAGTGCATTTGGCTGAGGTTTTAAGTTGTTTTGTTTTATTCCATTTTTTTTTTTCAAAGCTTCTGGATAAATGCCAGTCAAGTGAATTCCTGCTTCTGGTGTTAAACATGGATATTTTAGGGTTGTGTAGTGATAAAGCAGCATGTGCACGTCGATGAACAAATTGTAGGAAAGTAATAGTTACCAGCTTCAGTGACTAAAATTATTTTAAGGCATCACTCTAGTGTTAGACTGTCCTGCTAATAATGGTGAGATCGGGGTTTGAATCCCGGTCGGCTCTACTGAGGATGGATTTTCTAAATGGTTTCCCATTCTTCTTCCTTCCAAAGTTGGGCAGACTAACTCTAAAATGCTTCCTTCCTCATCCCTACCCCACTAGAGTAATTATCATATATATATATATATATATACTTTTTTTTAATCAATGCTCCTTACTTCCTGTTCAGGCATATATATATATATATATATATATGCCTGTTCCTGTTCTTGCCTGTCCTTGTGTATCCAACCATTTAAATCAATGATAATCTCAGGAAACATGTTTTACTCAACTCTGGAGGTCGTCCTTATGCATGCAAGATGTGTGATAAGCTATTCTTTAGGGGAAAAAAAGGTTGAAAGAACACTTCTTCATTCATACCGGAGAAAAAATGTTTTCTTGTGGAAAATGTAACAAGAGGTTCACTTGGATGAAGCTGCTTAGGAGACACACATGCATAATATCTTCTTAATAACCAAAAATGCTAAACTGCCATATTTATCATATTTGCATATAAAAAATCACTAACATCATCCTAAGCTACCAGCTCTGGTGGTTGAATAGTCTAAGAAGGCAAGTAAAGTAAAACCCGCCTCGGTGGCGTAGCTAGCTAACGCGCTAATTTCGTTTTTAGCTAGACTGCCGAAGACGGGGAGATCGAAGTTCGAATCTCACTCGGGTGAACTGGGGATGGTTTTTCTTAAATGTTTTTCCACTCTTCTTCCACGCAAATTCAGGTTCACTTCCTCTATATTCAACCTTCCCAATTCCTAATCCATTAGCGTAATTAGTACTTAAGCGTAACTTATAGCCCAAACAGGTGGTAAGACGTGGTGCTAAGTATTATTATTATTATTATTATTATTATTGTTGTTGTTGTAAAATCAAGGTTGATACATTATTGATAAAAAAAGATGTAAAATAACTGACAAAAATAATTTCATGTTTTTTTTAAAAGTAGCGCATGGGATTAATTAGGCCTTTACATATTTCAGAAATACATCCAACCAGTAAGCCCTATCAATGGGGTATTTTTAAGAAACATGTGTAATTAACCATATCTATAAACATGCAATTCAAATTTTTGCTTGCTTTTGAATGGAAATATCTAGTATCCAATACATAAACCAGTATTAAGTAATTTGTTTAAAAGTGGTCAAATATTTTATACATATAACCACCCTCAGTACACCTGACTGGGGTTTGAACCCTGATCTCCCTGTCATCAACAGTCTAGTCTATTGCAATAGTGACACCTTAGACCATGCAGCCAACGAAGTGGGTAAAAGAACTTGTTAATGTTACATATTAAAACTTGTATGAAGTCTTATTGTTGTCATTGTAACAATACTTTGCCAGAAGACAACAGGGACTTGATCATATTATTGTGTTTGTTGTTTAGAAAACATACCTGATAACGAAAGTAAAATTGACTTTTTAGCTTTTATTTAGTAAATTAGCTTGATTTGTGGTCAGTGTTTCATCTATATCAAGCTTTTTAAATATATTTTTAATATATCTCTTTTGTGTTTATAACACATATCAGGCTAAAAATGTACTAGATATGACTGTTGGGATGAATTAGATCTCTGCAGCCTAATTGACCAGAAATAAACTCTTTAGCACTTCTTGGTGTTTGGCGAACAAATTTACTTTTTTCATGCATACCTTTTACCATTATTATTTATACTTTCAATATCAACAGATTTAATTAATTTGATATAGTCATCTGTGTAAAATATGTAGAATATTTTAATTTCAGGGTTGAAAACATTTGGCCTTTTGTAATACAAGTCAAATTCCAAAATGGAAGTGATTAGCCTGCAAAAACGCACCATCATTTACAGCTGAAACCAATAGCGCTCGTACTTTTCACTAGGGAGTGTTTGCAACGAAGGTATAGTTTTTTTTAGACTGTCAAAAGTGTTCCTGTAACATGGAGGTGAACTTGTGGAGCAGCAAAATTGGAATGATTGTGGCTCTCGCTGCGGTTGGGTTTACAGGGGGTGCTTGGCTCTTAAAGTACACAAGAGAGGTCCGAGGGGACAACACTCCACCAGCGTTGCCATATCTTGGCCAATCAGGCAAAGGAGATGGCCCCCACCAACAGTCAAGTCAATCTCTCGAGGACCCTTGGTCCGTTATCTCACGAGATTTGGGAGCAGGTGACTTTTCCAGCTCAATCATTGTCTAATCGGCTAGCAGTCAGACAAGCCTAAGAAAAATATTTAAAATTCTAACACATTAAATTATGGTAACACTACCAAAATTATTAACTTTCCGAAGAAGAAAACACAAACCACAAAATTATGAAGATCCCAAGTCAAATGCGTAGACCCTTGCTTGCTACGCTCAAGAGTTTTCTTTGTTTCACCTTTAATCTTGTGAGCATACCGAACAGGACCATCTGTCCCTTAAAAAATCATCCCCAATATTTATTGCCGCCACAACACAGTTCCGACACCTCCTCATATGTTAAACCAACAAACTAAAGCTATTCCTCATTGCTTCAAGATTTCTTGGTGAAGGGACAAGCAGAGCCTGAACCCTTTACGATCTCTTGCGAAATCCTTATCCAGCTCATCTCTTAAAACTCAGCCGTACTCATTTGATCGGACAAAAACTTCATGGAGAATAAGCCAGCTGATGGTCCATGTATATAACATCCACTATCACCTGACAGGAATTG
The DNA here is from genome assembly GCA_902151455.1 of Timema bartmani. Taxonomy (NCBI): domain Eukaryota; kingdom Metazoa; phylum Arthropoda; class Insecta; order Phasmatodea; family Timematidae; genus Timema; species Timema bartmani. Next base: position 75,825 of record CABFWB010001237.1, read on the forward strand.
TAAAATTTGAATGCTTGTTAGGCTCGAAAGCAATGCCATTCTAGCAAGCATGCTTTTTGACCAAAGACTAAACTGGTCATGTAGAAAATCTTATTGCATCAACTCCTCCGCCAAGGATCCCCCATTCGGGAATGGTTTACTTGCTCATCGAACCAGTCTGACATGCCACATTCTCTTTATTGGCACCTTGAAGCCATTATACGTTGCCTAGCTCGTCCGCCCTGCTGCAGATGGTATATCCAAGTACTTCTCTTACAGCAACTACCAGTCCTACGGTAATTCCTTTAAACCATTTTTCTATCTCAGTGACACTAATTCCTCAATTAACATTATCGTCAGAGCTGCTGGGTGGTATAAAGTCGGATGATGGTGAACTTCATTTGGGTCCCCCAAACATAAGTGTAGAAGCGCAAGGATGCACACAGTCTCTAGATGCAATGTACTAACCCAATGAGATTGTCTGCTCTTCCAGAAACGGTTGCCATTGCACGTTTGATTCCCTTTAAATATTTTGATCATGCTACTGTCATCCATTTAAAGGAGGAGGTGGTTGTTCAGTATACCATTGAAAGTATATACATTAAACGAGTATACCTATGCCAAAATCGGAAGCACCCTTCCCATACTCGGGTATAATCGACTCATTCTCACAATGGAGCTCATACAAAGTAGACTGCCAAGTCGCACAAGACTTTTATGGACCAATCCGCCTTGGACAACCATGACTTATGCAGAAAAAGGCACTACGTGATTATGAATGAGGAAAACCTCTCTTGGAAACTTAGCAATGAAACTATCAGATTGCTTCACCCGCAAAATATTCGATTACACTTCATTTCACCTGACCAAGAGATTTTCCTGAGGATATCAAGATAATTTGGCCAGATCTCTATTGCACCCAGGTATCAGACTCGATGAATCTTCTAACCATAGATGGTCCATACATCATCAGGCCATCAAGGCCGAATACCAGGTGACCTCAAGATACCCATCCACAAGGGACATCACCATGTTGTATCCCACGTGGTTCGTAGTAGTACAAAACCAGTTGGACCTGGAACCTCCAACTACAGAAAAACATGTATCAACGAGCGGAGACGATGGTCTCCGAACAAACTTCCATAGACTACTTGATGTCCTCATCCAAAAATGACACACCTATGGTCAACCAAACCAGCCCTAATGGAAATTCTCATAAAGTTTCCGGGTTCAACCTGACTTCCAGAGCCTCAACCAGATCTAATTGCTTTCATGCATTGTTCAGGGACCTTCGCATGTACTAAGACATGTGAAGGACAATACAATGTTTGTGTGACAATGTGTATTTCCAAACAAAAGGTAATATTTGTCATTGTTTTGGGAATTAAAGACTCAGCCTTCTCAAAGTAAAATTATAGTTCCGAACCTGTGTTATCCCGGGAGATACGTGAAAATAATTTAGTATTGATGGACCCCCCAACATTCTCACCCCATTTTGCTTCAAGTTAACCTAATTGACTAAAAGAGTGTTTTTTTTTAAACAAGCCCATAATTCTCATTCGTAATATGTTTGATGTAATATTTTCATTTTTAACATGAATTTTGTGTTCTCGTTCATGAATTGTCCTCCATATGTCTAGGTTGAAAATAAATTTAACCACGGTGACACGTAAAAGCTGTAAAACCTTTTACTGAGCTAAAATAGGTATTTTGATTTTTGTAGCCTGGCATGTAAAATATATCTAATTAAAAAAAAAGTTTTAATTATTAGAAAAAATACTCTTGGGGAAGTCATATGGGGTAATTGTGAGACAAAAATTAAACTTTTTTGATTGTAGGTCCTAATTTGTATGAAAATTTTTATGTGATACTTATTATTAAAGTAATTTAAAGACTAGAATTTAATTTCAGAAGAAAAATGTGTTTAAATTTAGTACTTTTTTATGATTAAAAAAAGTGAGCCCCACATTTACCTTAGACTGGTGTAATAGAGTAAGGGAAATTGTTATGGCCCATTAATCAATTGAGTTGCTACGCGCATAAACGGATCTCAGCTAAACCACTCGCTTTCGTGGCCAGCCTGTGGATGATCGTAATGGCCTCGCAAATTAAATGAGATTGACACAGAATAAATGTTTATTTGTCCAATCTATAGCTTTGCAGTGATCGTATAGTGGCTGCGTTGTTGGTTAACATAAAACTTCATTTATTTAAATTCTTATTTATTATCCACTTGCACCCATTCTTTATCTAGTGTGTTAATTTAAGTAACGAAATCATATATTTAAAATACTATTTATTATAATGGTTGGCTTCTAATATTTCACTCGATACACGTCACGCGTCTTGGTTAGTGTGAGAGTGGCCGTCGACAGATTTAAGATAAATTCAAGATATTAATTGTTTGAATGAATTTTGTGCAAATTTTTACTATGACTATTGGTTGCAATTTTTTAAATTCGAAAAAGGAACTTATTGACCACAAAAATAACACATTATTTTGTGATAGAAAAATTAAATTTAGCTAATAGAAAAAAAAGCTTTACATTACGGAAAAAAATCCTTTAATTTGGCTGAAAATATTAGTGTAAAACGGTTCCCGAAAATAAACTTTTTACTTTTTAACAAAATTATCTAGATAAAAAAATCTTATTAAATCCAAGCAAAACTGCCTATTTTTTATAATTGTGATTATTGACAAAGTGATGGTAATTAATTCACCTCTATTTTATTTCATTTCAGTAAATTATTAATTTAATAATGGAACATAGTTTTGAAAGTAGTGCAAGTTAAAAAAAAATGTGACCATACAATCATTAATAAACTTTCTCATAATAATCTATTATATTTCAAATATTATAAAATTGGCTGTCAATACTACCCGAAAAAATTTTTGCTCGTACAGTAAAAAAAAACATACTTTTTAAATCGTTAAATATATGAAAAAATCTATAAATATAAATTTTAAGTAGCTTTGAGCTATTCATAAAAAAAACTACTCATCTACTTAAAATTAGATACCATTAATTTTAGAGATAGAGTCAAAATCATTATTTAACCTCTAGATATGACCATATAACATCTAAATATATCAAACTTGAATAAAATCCATCAAACCATTTGACTTTAGGACCAGATACAGATAGAATGAAAGCGCCAAACTTTTTAGTTCGAGAGCAGATAAAAAAAAAGCCACGATCCATTATAATCTTGAGGTATTAAGTTTTTACGATTATAATACCACAGAAAAACCTTTATAAATAAGGATTTGCATCTGAAACAGTTAAATTTAATATTCCTTTGAATTCTTCACTTTACTCCAGAAATCCAATTTTCACAGCAAAAAGAGAAAGATGAGACATCAGTTTCCAAGGAATCAATTGATCACTGATCCATTTTAATGGGAACTATAAACGCTGTCAAGAGAACACTGAGTGATTTAAGGTATCTTAAACCTGTCAAATCAAAGATTCAAATTTCATGTGTTCACATGAAAAAGTAAAAAAAAAAAAATTAAAATACTTTTGTAAAGATTGTCACACTTCTTGTTTTGACTTCTTAGCAAAGTATGTCCGTAGCAGATTTCACTGAACTGCGTCCATTATTTTGAAAGTTATAAGTGAACCTCAGGGGCCGAGAGCAAGGTAAACATCCTGTATATAAAAATTACCTTAATCATGCATTAATTCAAACGTGTCTTATTTTTCAATTTTTCTTAATAAAACATCTCATTGTTTCTTTTAAGCCTCGTGCGGACAGTGCGAGGCAACGCGCTTCGCACGGCTCGCAACGCACGCCTTGCTCTGTCCAAACCTGATATGCTCACCCTGAGTCGTGCGCAGCGCACATGTGTCGCTAGCCGTGTGGTTGTGGGTAAACCGGCCGTGCTCAAAAGGCACCTCACTGCGAGGCGCGAGCGGAACGTTTCGTGTGGACGGGTGTGCTGTTGCCTCGCGCCTCACTTCGCACGCATCATGGACGACAACGAAGTTCTACGTCAAGTAATTCAACTTTATGAGGGTAATCAATTATTATGGGATGCGAAGAGTTCGGAAAATTGTAATAAAAATAAAAGATGCGTAGCGTGAAATTTCCGTCAAAGTAAATATTCCTGTCAAAGAACTGAAATAACGGTGAGATCGCTCTTATAGACGAGAGAAATTATAGTCATCTACTGACGTACGTTGTGCGCGATGGTTTCATTGCTCGTTAAGGGGTGCAATTGCCCCCTCTGAGTTTCTGTGGTTATGTAAATATTAGAAGAAGTTTGAAACATTTTTCTTATGGTTTATCTTATTTTCAGAAGACAAGGATTCCCTTAAAAAAAGCATCTTTTGAGGATTCAATTTAATAAATTTCTCCCCCGCCGTACTAGCGGATATTCCAGACCCCTGGTTTGCCCCCCACCCCCCTGGAGAAAAATCCTGCGGGCGCCCTTGTTGCTCGCATTGAGCATGCGATTATCAAAATTATCTTGCGACGCGCATGCCACAACCCGAGGCGAGCCGTGCGAAGCTCGCTCAGTCCGTACGCGGGTTTATATTGATGCTATCCAACACGTCTTTGTGCACATGAGAAACTGCAACGTGATTTAGTCGTTTTTATGTCATACTTGATCTTAAGTAAATTTATAGTCTACGCAATGAACTAAAACTTATTTCTGCCTCACAAGAGGAACTTGGCAACTCGAGTAGTAGACGAATTAACGTTTCAACATTTTGAAAACAAATTCTGTTCACTAAGGTGTGTGTAGTAGCACTCGAAGTTGGTATTTGAAAACAGCAGGGGGCGAAGTTTTGAAATATGGGTTTGGTTAAATAAAACTCTTTTGTGACAGTTCAGAAAATCAACAGGTTTGAGGAGAAACCCGTTGAGTTAATTTCTTCGAGGAAAACGGAGGACTTAGGAAAAAAAGGGAACTATTTCCAAAACAAATATAAATTACAGGTGATCTTGTCTAATTATTGTCGGAACTTAGAAAGTAAAGTCAATCATTGTTAATTAAGATGTCAAGCTGAAAATATATATGCTATATTATTATAAATAAAAATATGTTTTACTATTAGCATTTTTATTATTGAAATTGACTAGTTTACATCCCCACTGTGAGAGCAAGTTTTTCCCAAATTCAATTTTTTTATTAAAAGTTTCCTATCTGAGCAGATTATTGGGGGGGTTCCCCCCCACTAACGATGCCCCGTGTATCGTGTACTAGATAGAAAAAAGTAAAAAACAAACATTGAAAATTTTTTTTTAATAATTATTGTCACACTTCTATAGATTCGTGAGTGACTGAATATTTTTCTTTATTTTGGTTTTAAATTTTTTTCAGTAGTTTTAATCCCTTTAAATACATACCAAAGAAATAATTAATTTAACCAATCAATGGTATTACAATATATGTATAAAAAAAATTTTTTTTAATATGGGGTCTTCAGTGAAGGGTGGTTTCAAAAATAAAGTGAGGGCCTGGGGCATCTAAATTCCTTAAGACGGCCCTGGTTTCACAAAAGCTTTGCCGATAATATAGATAAAGCCAAAGTATGGTCTGTTAAAGGTAGTACTACTACCTTTTAGGATAAGCGGAGTGTACTTTGTAAAAATACACCTATATGCTTCCTTATATTGTTGAGCTTTGTTATCCTTAAAATTCTCACTGCCTTTAAAAGAACCAGTGGGGCAGTCAAAACCGTGAAAAATAATATTTCCTTCTAGGCACGTGTTTTGACAATTATTGTGGCAAGACTTTCTGCTGAAAAATATATTAATTTTATGGGGGCGGGGGGAGGGGGGGTTGAGCTGAGGTAAATTTCCCCCTTCTTAGTAGCCCTGAATCCACCACTGTTTTTTTTACATAGAAGCTTGTCTTAAAATAAATATTTAAAAATGGTACAGACTACAGATGAACCCTTTACTTCTAATGAACTTTTTTATTGTTTTGTTTTTGTTATCGCTTGGACAGTTGTTGTTTTTCTGGCCGAGAAGGGTTACGTAACTTGTGTCTGCTACCAGTGTCAGATCAATAATAAACAGGTTTTTGTAAAGAAATGAGTGTGTGAACCAGTATATTCTTTTCTTGGAGATTGTCTTGCTGAGCTTACAAAAAACATGGATAAAGATGTGAGTCCAATCGTTTTTCTCGACATTAAACAACTAAGTTTAATCCTAGAATACTGTCGTCATTGTATAGTGCTGTATTGCTATCGATACGTAAATCTGACGTAATAACAGATAAAAACCTTTCATAAGTTTCTTGTGTTCTGAGTTTAGTTTTTTTTAAATTACATCAAAATCAACATACATCACACTACAAAACAAAAAAGAATTAGGGTCTGAGAAAACCTGTGTAAATACAATTAAACGTTGGTATATTTAAATATTTTTGTAATGGCTGAACTTTTCTAGTTATTAGTAAAAATGAAAGAAAAAAAAATATTTGTATTCAACCAATTTTTAACAATCTGGGCATAGCTACAGTAGCCCCATGGCTTCTTTGGTTCTGACTAACAGCTCACAGCTGACTTCTGACAGTCAACATTTAGGTATATACCTAAATTTTGACTGTCAGAAGTGACAACTGCTAAACACATGTTTTTTGCAGATCATATGGTTCGGCGTAGTGATACATAATTCCCCGTAGATTTATTAATACTATTGGTAAGTAAATCTGGCTCCTACTTCCAAATAACGTAACGTAAAGTAACTTCCAAAATGCAACGTAGCTTCTAAAATGCAACCATCCGTACGACAACTAATTGTTGACTGAACGTTGGAGGCATTGTTCGAAAGGGGAGGGGGGTCTCGTTTGTCCGGAGGGGAGTGGGGGGGGGCGGGTGAACTTTTTTTTACAGCTATGAAAGCAACTAAAATAATGTTAGTATACATCAAGTGATCTGCTACATATGAAATAATACTAACAATAAAGTAACAATGTTGACTGCAAACAAAAAAATGTTTTCCTTAAAAGAATTAACATACTTGCACAACTCTTAGCGACAAGAATATATAAATCTAGTTGTGAAATATAACAAATAATATACTATCACCATATGGAAACAAACCCGGTATCTCTAGATCCGAATTCGACCTCCCTAATAACAATTTGTGTCGAGCACACCCTCTTCTTCACAACGGTGCCATGTGTATAAATTAGAATGTGTATAACAACTATACAAATTCGAATTTATGTCTCTTGAAGGTACCACAGCGCATACTCATATATTTGTACTGTATATATTTAGGATTACTTTGTTAAGTAATTAATATCTTATTAATAAATAAGTTAAATTAAGATTAATATAGTAGAGGAAGACGTTTATTGGTATTTGTTGGCTTAAAGGCTAAAGATTTGTAGGTTTAGGCAAGGTTTCCATGCAGTGATTATTGGCGCCACGAGTATGCCAGTTTAATGGCGCCAATATTAATGGCACCAGTTTGTGTTTCCATATTCATCAATCAGTTTTCTACTGGCGCAGTATTCAACATGGCGTCAACTACCGTAGTTAATGCAAGTATTGATGTAGTGCAAATCGTGTCTTTAGAACTCCAGAAAAAATTACAAAGAAAGAAGCGAAAGCATAGATTATGGGTTCGTAAATGGATTTCGAATACTGCGTATTTTGGCCTTTGCAGCGCTTATACTAAATTCTGTGACTGCATCGGACATAACCTCGACTATTTTTCTCAATGCCTCGTCTCTTTTATTTCTGTCTTTATAAATGAAGAAATTTTGTGGTTACACAAGCATGGATACTGTTCATATGCCTCGAGGAACATTATTATATATTTTGTTGAT